>BQNB010047543.1:0-22500 GCA_026074375.1 Tanacetum coccineum | reverse complement strand
CCTCGAGAGTTTGAATGGTCCTCTCGCTTTGCCCGTCGGTTTGCGGATGGTACGCAGTACTCATATCCAAGTTTGTACCCAAAGCACTCTGAAGTGACCTCCAGAAATTTGATGCGAATCTCGGGTCACGATCGCAAATGATTGAGACGGGTATCCCATGCCTCGTGACCACTTCCTTTAGGTACAATCTTGCAAGTTTATCCAAAGGATCGGTCTCTCTCATCGGTGTGAAGATCGCAGACTTAGTGAGTCGGTCAACGATCACCCAAATTGTGTCATAACCTTGAGACGTCTTAGGAAGCTTCGTGACAAAATCCATGGTGATGTTATCCCACTTCCATTCGGGTATCTTGGGTTGTACCAATAGTCCTGATGGCCTTTGGTGTTCGGCCTTGACCTTAGCACAGGTCAAGCACTTGTTAACATAAGTGGCTATGTCAGCTTTCATGTTGGGCCACCAGTATAACTTCTTCATGTCTTGGTACATTTTGTCGGAACCCGGATGAATAGAGTATTTTGATTTATGGGATTCGTGCATGATCACAGTTCGTAAATCGCCATAACAAGGTAACCAACTCCTGCCATTGAGGCACAGGGTTCCATCCGCACGTGGTTCCAACTTTTGTTCTCTAATAGCTTCTGGAAATTTAGCATTTTCAACCAACATTCCCCCAACGTCTTCACTCTTAATGTTCTCGGGTTTTCGCGCTTCGGTCTGAGCATTTAAGATCTGTTTGGGAAGATCCAAACTAATAGTCATAACCAATGCTCGAACTCTTAGTGGTGGTTCTCGTTCTTTCCTGCTTAAAGCATCAGCAACGACATTTGCTTTCCCCGGGTGATAACGAATATCGCAATCGTAATCACTTAACTTAACATCGTCGTTGCCTCATGATCGTCGTAGTGTGTCAAACTCTTTTTGATCTAAAATGTGTTGCAAACTCTTGTGATCGGTGAATACCGTACACTTGGTTCCGTACAGATAATGTCTCCAGATCTTGAGAGCGAACACCACTGCACCAAGTTCTAAATCATGAGTCGTGTAGTTTTTCTCATGAATCTTCAACTGTCGTGATGCATAAGAAATCACTTTTTCTCTTTGCATCAACACAGCGCCCAAACCTTTCTTTGAAGCGTCGCAGTATGCGATGAAATCTTCGCTTCCTTCAGGTAATGCAAGGATTGGTGCACTGCACAACTTTTGCTTCAACAGTTGAAAAGCTGCTTCTTGTTTAACGCCCATTCGAATCTAACCTTCTTCTGGGTGAGCTTGGTCATAGGTTTGGCGATCTTCGAAAACCCTTCAATGAACCTTCGATAGTATCCAGCAAGACCTAAAAATTGACGAATCTCCGTTGGTGACTTAGGAGATGTCCAATCCTTAATGGATTCAATCTTGGCTGGATCCACATGAATTCCTTCACTATCGATCACATGACCTAGGAACTGTACCTTAGGAATCCAAAATTCACATTTGGAAAACTTGGCATACAACTCTTCCTTCTTAAGCAATTCCAAGATCTGCTTAAGGTGTTCTTCGTGTTCTTTCTTATTCTTCGAATATATCAGAATATCGTCAATAAAGACAATACAAAGAATTTTATTAGATATGGTTTGCCCATTCCCGTTCATAAGGTTCATGAATACGGCGGTGCGTTTGTCGAACCAAACGGCATAACTTGAAATTTCGTAATGGCCATAACGAGTTCTGAAGGCAGTCTTCGGAATATCTTCTTCTCGAACTCTCAATTGGTGATAACCTGACCTTAGGTCGATTTTCGAGTAGACACTCGACCCTTGGAGCTGATCAAATAAATCATCAATTCTTGGGAGCGGATAACGGTTCTTCACCGTTAGTTTATTCAATTCCCGGTAATCAATGCACATCCGGAATGACCCGTCTTTCTTCTTGACAAACAAGACTGGAGCTCCCCAGGGCGAGGAACTAGGCCTTATAAATCCTTTGTCGGATAGCTCTTTCAGTTGCTCAGATAACTCTTTCATTTCGGAAGGCGCTAATCGATAAGGCGCCCGTGCTACAGGTGCGGCACCAGGTACCAAATCAATTTGAAACTCCACTTGTCGAGTCGGAGGAAGACCCGGCAAGTCTTCAGGGAATACTTCAGGAAAGTCTTGGACTATCGGTACGTCCTCAAGTCGCTTCTTCTCCGACTTGTCTTCAATCTCTTTTGTAGTGACATGTGCCAGAAAGATAGGAAACCCTTTTTCCATGTACTTCTGCGTTTTAGTGCAAGAAATGATGTTTAATCGTGTCACATTTCCCTGGGTACTTCCATCACCGTGTATGATTAAGGTTTTATTTTTCCAGGGAATGCGAACAATCTTCTCGGCACACATGATGACCGCTTGGTACTTCGCCAACCAATCCATACCGATTATAGCATCAAAACTACCAAGTTCTACAGGCATTAAGTTTATGTTGAATTGGTGGTTTAGGAAGTTTAATGTGCAACCCTTAAGTATAGTGTTTAGCCCAATTATCCTCCCGTCAGCTAGTTCGACATCATAATAGTGATCTAGGGTAGATGGTGTGATGTCAATTTGGGAGCTAAATGTAGTAGACACAAAACTTCGATCGGCACCCGTATCAAACAAGATATAAGCATAACGGTTGTTTAGAAGGAACGTACCCGCAACGACATTGTCTGGGTTTGCCCCTGCATTTCCAACCACATACACCTTCGCTGGAGCCCTGTCATTCCCAGCTTGATTACCACAGTTGCCTTTGTTGTTCTTCAGTCTTGGACATTCCTTTTTGAAGTGTCCCTGAGCTCCACACTTAAAACAAGTAGGTTTCTGACCCGATCTGGTGCCCTTCTGGTTGTTATTGTTGTTGGCATTTCCCGTACCCCTACAGTCACGAGCGATGTGACCATATTTGTTACATTTATAGCACTTTGGAGCACACGGACCGTCATGGTGGTAATTGCATTTTGAGCATAGGGGTCTAGATCCCCCATATTGTTTCTTATCACCTGATCCAGCAGTGTATGCCCTACCGGTGTTCTGCCTCTTGTTTGGCTGTTGTTGTTGATTCTGATTGCTTCGGGAAGTGTTTTCAGACTTCCTCTTGTTTTCAGCTTGTCTCTCTGCAATGGTACTGACTCTCTTGTCCATCAATTCTGTGGCCATTTCAATAGCCTCTTGCATGGTCTTTGGCTTTGAAGCCACGATGTTTCCATGGATCATGTCGGGCAATCCACCGACATACCTTTCAATTTTATCCGCCTCCTCAGGGAACATTCTAACACACAGTAGTGCTAGCTCTTGAAAACGTTGGTTGTACTTGACCACATCAGTACCTATTACCTTCAAGTTCCACAACTCAGCCTCAAGCTTCTTCATTTCATTTCGTGGACAATACTTGTCGGTCATCTTTTTCTTCAGATCTACCCAAGTCATCGAGTATGCAACATCATGAGTAACAGTCATAACATGGGAATTCCACCATGTTAGAGCGCCCGCTAAAAGGGTACAAGTAGCAAATTTGATCTGGCTTTCCACCGAGCAGTTGCTTATTTTGAAGACAGTCTCCATTCTTTCAAACCATTGGGTTAACTCAACCACTCCCTTAGTGCCCTTAAAATACAGAGGTTTGCACTTCATGAAATCCTGGTAAGTGCATTCTTAGCAAACGCATTCAGGATCCCTGACTCCGTTCCGAGAATGGCTATCAGTTGCATTCCAAGGTTGGTCACGTGCGGCCAAAGCGGCACTAACACCTTTGTTAATCATAGCTTGGAGTTGGGCATTAGTGACATTGAGTGTTGTGGTTGTGGTGGGGTCTGTTGTTTTGTGGCCGCGTTGCACCTAATGGTCTTTTTGGTGCCATTTTCTTCATTCATAAGAAAATACAATACCTGGTTAGATTTCATAAAATATACCATGACTATGAACATATCCATGTTAACATAATGTGAGATCACATCACACAATGAAATGTACAACTGAATTGTAATTAACAACGGGATAACCAAATCGACATTCATTCACCACAAATTCGATTATAAACATGACATAATACTACCATTTCATATATACTGGAAAACATACATGATTTGTTTCGATACAAAATGAATCATAAGTTTGGGTCTACAAAGTAAAGCATAATAACTAAAGCCTTACTTAGCTGGGATTAAAACCCGTAATACTTAGTTAGGCCTATATACAAACAACTAGGCCATAACAAAATTCTAATCTAAGAAACTGCTACAGCTACTCTGGCCGTCGGCTGTGCTAAGCCCCCAGCGGGTCCCTGCTGTCCCTGTAATGTAGTAACCTGCCCCTGTAATGTCATCACCTGTCCCTGTAAGGCTGTCACCTGCCCCTGAAGTGTGGTGACCAGTCCCTGAAGTGGGATCGTTCTCTCTGTAGTGTCTGCCATAGCGTCATAGGTCTGAATAAGCACTGCTGTCGAGTGCCATCAGCAGCTCTAACCTCTCTCATCTCCTCAGCCTCCTGCGGGTCCGTCTTAGCAAATTCAGAAATCGACTCTCAGTCTCTGTGGTCCGTGACTGTAACTCTGTGATCTCTGACATCTGTGCATGGAACTGTGGTGCGTAGGGAAATAACCCCTCCATGAGCAAGATCGCTAGCATCCATCGCTCGTCCCAAGCCTCTCTAGACATCCCAGCCTCGGTCTCCATAAGCTGACGTGTATGTGCATGAGTACGTCGATCTGCTAAACAGTTTATCTTGACACGACCGGCCAATAGCTGCCTCTGTCCCTGCTCATCATCTAGCCTAGTGTAGATCTCTCTGATCTTGCTACCATAGACTCAAACTCTCTCATGTGTGCACCCAATTGTATCCGTACTAAATTGGCGCTCCTGTAAGTTCAAACAATTCATCCCATGCATCCTTGTGATCCTAGCCAACATTCTCTCTGGGTCACCCTAATCTCTGTCTATAGTGGTCAAAGCCATAATTGCCCTAAGACCTCTAGCTGGTCTAGCAGCGAGCAGCGGCGGAGCTCTATCCTACCTCATACCTGGGACCTAGAGCGATACCTAACCCCCTCTGAGGTGGTAGGTTAACCTCGGGTCTGTCCTCTCTGCGACTGTCAGATGGTAGTAACAGTGGTGGGAATGAAGTAGGAGCTGATGTAGGCAAAGGTGGTGGTGCATCTGGTCTAGTGGGGGAGAGTATGAAGGGTGGTGGTAATGGTAGAGAGTGGGAAGTAGCTGCAGCCTCAGCTCTCATCCGAATCGTGGCAGCTCCGATAGCCCATAGAACGATAGGACTAGGAGTTGGTGCTGTCAATACAGGTGAGGGTGGTGATGTGGAACAGGAATCTGGGGTGGTGATGGAAGACCATGGAGAATAGTGGTGATGCAGGTGGGGAATATATAGCAGCCGTCTGGCACCTCAGAATCAGACATACTGGTACAGGTAATGGCTCTGGGAAATAGAAATCCTAAGCCGTTCATACGTATGCAGGGTGAGGTTGGTGGTGTGGCCGCAAGGACTCATCAGTTCTCAAAGGCTCAGTCTCCTCTGAGAACGGCGGCAGTAGCTGGTAACGCAAACAACTACAGGGTATGCAGGAGCTGAGTGCTCCTCCTCCGCCTCCTCGTCAATCTCAACATCCATCTCGTCATCCTCATCCTCATCATCGGCATCGATGTCCATATCAGCGTCCTCATCCTCCTCAATGTCCATCTCATCATCTCCGTCATTTCCTCCGTCAGCAGGATAGTCGATAGGATCCTCCTCAGGGTCCTCATCGTCATCCTCCTCCGGGTCTGCCTCAGGATCTGACTCCGAAACCATATCTAGTGGATTGTCCATAGGTGAGGCGTCCTCAGCATACGGCTGGTCCTCAGCAACGATCTCGTCATCAGCATGCTCTGGACCTGGAACATAGTCAGGTGAGGGTGGTGCCTGCTCAGGCTCCTCCGGGCCAGGCACATAATCTGGAGAGGGTGGTGCCTGAAGAGCGGCCTCCAAGTATGGGTCCTCTGGCAGGTAAGGTAGCTCAAGTAACTCGTGATCATCGGCTCTAGGTGATCCGATGTCTGATAGATCCTCAAATGGGCTGGAAACCTCCGTGTGTGTAACCCCTGATTCATCCGAATCTGACATGACTGAATCTGAAAATTCAAAATAGCTTATATTAGTATTTAATATAAGACTCTTATAGTAATATACATTTATAATTATAACATGTATATTAATTATGAATGCATCTAGTCCAACCAACTAATGCAACAAGTAGTGTATGCATGAATGTATGCACATATGTATGTCCCGTGTAATCCCTTTGTTATAAAACAACTTTTGAAAACGGTTATAGTCCAGCAAAAACATTTGACCTGGTTCTCTATAACCTTGGCTCTTGATACCAATCTGTAACACCCCCAAATTGGGTCGCAGCGGAATAAGGGTCCGGGGCGTGTTACTTCTCAGATCAATAACACAAGATATATATAGAACGACCAAAAAGTCGTTTGAAAACGATACATTGGATTTAACAAAGTAATTGTTACATAAGCCCGAAGCTTAACTTGTTCACTTGTTCAAAGTACAAAGATTTCTAGCCCATAGTTATACAAAATGTATTGCGACAAAATCTTTATTGCATGATATCCCAATCAAAACCACCAATGTATCTCTTGTACCTCTTGCTTACTGATCCCCTGAAAAACATTGCTTTAAAACGTCAACAATAATGTTGGTGAATTCATAGGTTTGTTAAATCATATATTGTAGGACCACAAGATTTCCCAAGTGTATGATAATGCAACAGATGCAGACATCATATAAATGTAATTACGTTGCTCTAAGCTCATGACACTGAAGCTTGACGTGTATGAATACCAAATTAATGGCCTACATTGCCCGTGGTGATGTTCTAACCCGCAACATCCTATATTCGACATGGTATACGTTCGTTTGTCCAGTGATAGCTAATCACCCGAACGGGGATGTCAATCCCAATAGATCTATTAATAACATTCGCGCTCACAATCCCGCGATTAACAGTTCATGATAATGGGCTCAGATATGGGTTATCGCTACTTAGGCAACACGTAATCATAACATGAAACTTAACCACTTGTGTCCAATTGTAAAGCATTGCATGTTTTTCACCCCAAAAACTTTGTAAAAACAAAAGCATGTAGAAACGTGGGGCTATGAACTCACCTTGAGTGAGTAATGCCAAGTGTATCACAAATAACGCGCCACGCGAATTGATCAAATGCAACCTAATTAAATTAAGGTCGTATAAGTACCGAGTACTTTAATCAATTGATTATAATTCCCTATAGTTTGTTAACTTCGTACTATCGTTTTCTCGGGCATCGTAATTAAAGAGGTATGACATGGATACGAAGGAGTTAGGACACTTTAAATCGTAAATCCAACAACTCGTCGATACGCCATCCGAAGAGGCCTCATTATGAAACTCCCTAGTAATATAGTACTTTGATAACCACATAATATTCTATATAGCTCAATCACCAACTAATGGTTTTGGTAAAATTGTGTTTAATAAGTTAAAACGTTTATATTTACCGTTTTAGTAAAACTGGCATAACTTTTGCGTTTTAAGCCCGATTTCTAGCGTTTCTTATTGCCCATCTTTTCGTTATTAAGATGGGTTATCGATTGTTAGACATTTTCATAAATTTTGTCCCTGATGATCAGTAATTCTTTACTTTCATACAGACATCGTGTTTCTATATAATGGTGTATTTGTTGTGTTATTAAAACCCGTAAATGTCGTATTTTATTCGTTATAGCTCCGTTTTTAATGATTCTTTCGAGGACGTTCTCGTATTTGAAAGTTCTATATATTTATGAGGTTTACAAAAATATAACTTTCTGTCATGAATAGTAACTTTTATAAAAATAGTTTTATAAAAGTATTAATTGTCGTAAACTCGCGAAATTCATAACTCGTTCGTTATTAATTGAAAAATTACGATTCTTATCATTTTGGAATCCTAAAAATATGTATTATTTGTTAAAAATATCAACACTTGCTGTTTATAATTTTTATAAAAATGTTTTTATAAAAATTCCTTTACGACTTCGTTTATTAACGTATAACTTGTTTTTAACGTAACTTTTTCGTTATTAATCCGTTTAACAAGTTTCTTACCTTTTCGGAATCGTCGTGAAATGTATTATCTTATAAAAATATAAAATGGATATGTAAAAATTCGAATCTTGGACAGAATGTTTGCTTGAGTTTGTTGAATCCATTTTTGATCTTTTCTTTATACTTTACCACTTTTGTATTTTACCACAAGTCTCATATATCATATATATTATAAATCATACATATATTAAGTGTCCATTGTCCATAGTAGTCCTCATATGTCCAAGTTACCCATGTTAACAAATCCATTAACACACTTTAAAACCATAACTTTACTTAAGTAACCTTAATTTACTAGTTTTGTACATAATCATTTTTATACATAACCAAGTGTGTACAAGTGTATTTCTTCCAAGGTAACTTTATTTTAGTGTTCAAGTAACATTAATATGAGTCCATAATTAATCTTAACTTGTCTTATGTATTTCTTTAACTTAAAACATATTATGAAACTATGAAAACCCTAATTAATACATAATCATTTTTATGTTTAACCAAGAGTGTAAATCACTTGTGTGACCATTTTAACATGATGTCATTAACATCATAAGGTATATAAAAGGGTACATTATGGTGACAACAATTAAAAACTTCTTTTTACATGTTAATAATCCTAAATGGTGATTTAAGCTAAATAGAATAATCATAAGCATAAAAATGAAAATTATAAGAACATAAAGAGTTCAAGTAAACCTTATGAGGTATGATGATGATGATAAGCTAGTGCTAAACCCTTGTTTAGCCACAAAACCAAAGCTTGCACAAATAAAATCCCTTGTTTTCTTAACAAAACCCTAGCTTCCTTTTTCTTGAGTAATACTTGGAAAAGGTTAGCCAATGCTTGGGATCACCTTAGAATAACTTAGAATGGATGTGTATAGGAGTGTATGGGTTGTATAAAAATTGATATGGGTTTGTGTGGGTGCTTGCTTGTTGCCGTGAGCAATAGAGAGCAAAAGGGGAGGTTTGTTTGATTTTTACTAAGTGTTAATGCATGTGTGAGTTCTCTTTGCTAGAAATGCATGTATATAAGAAGTAAATCTAGTCAAGGGAACATGTCATGGCCTTAGGGATGGGTCATAGTCTTAGGGATGGTCTTTAGTCAATTTAGACAAGGCATGGTGTGGTATTAAAGAGGTATGGTGTTCTTTTGACCAAATTGTAAGAGTTTTATTATATCACTTGTATACATGGCCAAAATTTCGGCACATATAGGATATACATGATATATTTTGCAACTTTTATGTATTGGGTATAAAAGTGGGTATTTGTTGAAGCGTAGAAAAGTTTTTGTGGTTCCGGGAGTGCCTAAACGCAATTTATCGCGAAACGTATACACTTTACGTATCCGATAAAAATAAAATGAACAAAGTTAATAATTATCCTCAAAATAATTATATAACCCTTGCTTGATGTAAACATTTAATTGTTTGATGCCCGTTTACATTAAACGCAAATTTTTAGCTTACGCGATTTAACTTAACTTTTACGATTTAAAGCAAATGCGTACAACACTAAAAATAAATAGTATATTTATTGACATCGTCAATGACTTGAAAACACAGGGTGTTATAGAATTCACCTACCAGAATAAGAAAATGATTCTAAGAGGCACTCAACAAACTACAGTCCAATGGATGCAAGAAAAAAACAAGGAGGGAAGGGGGAAAAAGGGTAGCAGAATTGTCATCAATGTCTGTTTGTGTCTATCCTGCTACCTTATTAAAATTGGAAGTGAATGATTTAGTTCCTGAGGAAATAGTTGAAGTACTACAAGATTATGAGTCTGTGTTTGAAGTTGCTACAAGCTTACCTCCTAAGAGATCACATGACCATACCATTCCCCTTATCCCAAACACTCCACCAATTAACATTAGACCATACAGGCATCCTCCCAACAAAAACGATGCAGTAGAACTAATGGTTAAGGAGTTGTTAGATTCAGGAGTGATAAGGAACAGCCAAAGTCCCTTCTCTTCCCCTATTGTGATGGTAAAGAAGAAAGATGGTTCTTGGAGAATGTGTATGGATTACAGACAACTCAACAAGCAAACAGTGAAAGATAAGTTCCCTATACCAGTTATTGAGGAGCTTATAGATGAATTGAATGGTGCAAAGGTGTTCTCTAAGCTTGATCTCAGGTCAGGGTATCACCAAATCAGAATGAAGGATGAGGATGTGTATAAATTAACTTTTAGAACCCATGAAGGACATCATGAGTTTTTAGTAATGCCTTTTGGCCTTACTAATGCTCCTTCTACCTTTCAATCCCTCACGAATTCAGTGTTTAAAGGGTTTCTAAGGAAATTTGTTTTGGTGTTCTTTGATGACATATTGGCGTACAACAAGAATTTGCAAGAACATGTTCACCATATGAAGCAAGTGTTGGCAGTTATGAAGACTCACTCATTGTATGCTAAATTGAGCAAGTTCACCTTTGTTACAAATAGTGTGGAGTACTTGGGCCACATCATTTATGATAAGGGAGTTTCAATTGATAGTAGTAAGATACAAGCTATGCAGAATTGGCCCATTCCTCAAACCATTAAGCAGTTAAGAGGATTCCTTGGTCTTACTTGTTACTACAGGAGATTCATCAAGAATTATGCCTTGATTAGCCAGCCATTAACTGCTTTATTAAAGAAGAATGCCTTTCAGTGGAATGAAGAAGCTCATAAGTCCTTTGCTATCCTAAAACAGGAAATGTTGCAAGCACCAGTATTAGCTTTGCCAGACTTACAAAAGACCTTTGTGGTGGAAACTGATGCATCTGGGAAGGGTATTGGGGCTGTGCTTCAACAAGATGGTCATCCTATAGCTTATCTCAGCAAAATACTCTTTCCCAACACTAGGTTCTGTCTACTTATGAGAAGGAATTTTTAGCTGTGCTTATGGCTTTGGACAAATGGAGATGCTACCTATTAGACAGGCATTTTAAGATCAAAAATGATCATTTTAGCTTGAAATACTTGTTGGGTAAGTGATTGACAACACCCTTTCGAACCAAATGGCTACCTAAATTGCTTGGGTATGATTATGAAATCAGTTACAAAAAGGAAGCGAGAACATTGTTGCTGATGCTTTTTCAAGAGTTTCAAGAGGTGTAGAGCTTAATTCAATGGTTCTAACTTCCATTGCTGGTGATCTCCTACAGCAAGTGAAGGACAGTTGGACCAATAATCTAGTGTTACAAGTCCTTATTCAGCAGTTGCAGTCTAAGACTTATGTGGGGGACAAGTTCACTTGGGTGGATGGAATTCTTAGGAGGAAGGATAAGGTTGTAGTTGGCAATGTTGTGCAGTTGAGAAACAACATTATCAATCATTATCATTTTGATGCCACTGGTAGTCACTCTGGTACTACAGTTACTGTGCACAGGCTTAAAAGTTTGTTTTATTAGAAAGGAATGCATAAGATGGTCAAGCAGTTTATAAAAGAATGTGATACTTGTCAGAGACAGAAACTAGACATGACTGCTTATCCTGGATACTTGCAACCATTACCTATTCCAGACAAGACATGGAGTTCTGTTTCCATGGATTTTATTGAAGGACTACCTTCTTCTCAGGGCAAAATAGTCATCATGGTTGTGGTGGATAGATTGAGTAAGTATGCACACTTCATAGCCTTACATCACCCTTTCACTGCAAGCACCATTGCTCAGGTGTTCTTAGACATTGTGTACAAGCTGCATGGGTTGCCTGAGTCCATAATTAGTGACAGAGATAAGGTGTTTTTGAGCCATTTTTTGCAGTCACCGTTCAAAGTTCTAAAGGTCCAATTAAAGCTCTCTACTGCATACCACCCACAAACTGAAGTAGTGAACAGATGCCTTGAATGTTACCTTAGATGCATGACAAGTGAAAAGCCAAAGGAGTGGATTCAGTGGTTATCCTTAGCTAAATTTTGGTACAACACAAATTTCCACACTGCTATCCAAACAACCCCTTTTTAAGTTGTGTATGGTCAAAAGCCACCAGTACATGTTCCATATATGCCTGGTGAAAGTGCAGTTGAGATAGTTGATAGGTCTTTATAGGCCACAGAACAAGCTATCAGTTTAATCAAGTTTCATTTGGTGAGGGCTCAAGATAGAATGAGGAACTTAGCAAACAAGCACAGGACAGATAGAGTGTTGGATTTAGGAATGTGGGTGTACTTGAAGCTCCATCCTCACAGACAAGTTACAATCAGACAAGGGCATCATAACAAGTTGTCTTCAAAGTATTATGGTCCCTTCCTGATAATTGAAAAAAATTAGTGCAATGGCCTATAAGTTGGATCTACCAAACAATAGCCAAGTACATCATGTTTTCCATGTTTTACAACTCAAGCTTTGTAAAGGAAATTCTCACAAGATGGGTATGCTACCTTATTGTGGACCTAATGGCTTACTCTCAGCTGAACCAGATGCTATTTTGGATAGGCAGATGAAGAAAGTTAACAACAAAGTGGCAGTTTATGTTTTAGTCAAGTGGTCTATTCACACAGTTGAGGATGCTACTTGAGATCTTTACAGTGATCTTCTACAAAGGTTTCTTGACTTCAAAGAAAATTCTTGAGGACAAGAATTGTTTTAAGGGGAAGGAATTGATACAATGCTTCCTAAAGTGGCAAGTTCTAAGAAGTTCAGGGACTGGAATGCAAATATTTGAATGTCAGTTAGACTTTGGGCGCCAAAGTCTGTTACATTCATTATCCTCTATAAATACCAGCTTTAGTCATTTCCTTTCAGCTTATCAATCAAATTGTAAACTTTTCCTTTCTGTAATTCTCTCAATCATTGTAAACATTCAATTCATCTATCCAATAACAATCCTTTTATGAATTCTGTTTATTCCTATGAGTTCTTAACTGGTTTGTTGCCATTGATCTGCATTTTGCCATTTCTTAGTTGAAATCCAGAGTGTATTGCATTAGTATTAACACAAAACAAATCATCACTAAAACCTATAGTTATCACACCATTAGCTGCAGAAGAATTAGTAGCGTCAACGCTGCATTGACAAATATAATGCTATGCTCTTCTTCTTAGTCTTGTTTTAGTAAGAGTGCAAGTTTTGTTTGGTAAAACTGATACGATGACCGGATTAAGAACAAGGTTTCTGATAGCAACATAGTTGAAATTCAACGTAAATGTCGTGCCCGCCATTCTGGGTAATCAGTTTTTTGGGGGCAGGTAGGCAACACTAACATAAACACACAAACAGAAAGAAAGAAAGAGTTTAGTTTTGGTATGTTTGTTTGTTTTGTTGGATTTTTTATAGGATAAGTTGTCAGAGATGTGATTGTATATCATGTACGGATTCATGAAGCCCATGTTAGTTTGGCTACATAAATAGTTTACTATATTGGGCTCATTTTCCTTTTCATTAATGGGATCTATATGCTTACCAAGTTTTACGTGTCGATTGAACTTTTTTCAAGTATCGGGTATGTTTGGCGGAAGGCTTTTTGAGGTTTATCGGGGCTTGGGCTTTTAAAACAAGTCAGCTTATAAAATAAGTCTCGTTTGTCATGCGGGCTTATGAAAGGGCTTATAAGTCATAAGTCTGTATAAGCATCAGCTCCATAAAAGGGGCTAAAAACTTTAGTACGGGGCTTTTAAACCATAAATTACCTATTTACCCATAAAAATATATAACATATAAAAAAAACTAATTTAATTATGTCATTTTTATTATTTTGCACTAATAAGTCTCAGCACAAGCACATTTGCCAAACAAGTTTAAAAAAATACAAATTTCAGTTTCGGCTTATAATATAAGCCCTAGCCTTAGCTCCAGCCTCATCACAAGCCCCAACCCCAACCCCAACCTATTTCGCCAAACATACCTTAACATCGAGCAATATGCACATGTTTCAATATATGCCATCACACTACGAGTAGTTTTGAATTCATCTTAGTCAATTCATCGCGTAATTTCTTCACTCTTTATTTTCATTATTGATTTTAATATGTGTTTTGATCTTATAATTAAGCATTTTTTTAGTCATTTACTTTAGACATGAGTATCACTTTTCTCCCATTACCATTATGTGTAGGACCCGAAATCAGGCTTTATTAATGGTGGTTTGGAGAGAAAGTAAAGAGATATAAATAGATGATAAATACATGTGTACTAGGTATCTTATTTTTCGTGTTAAAAAATGGTTTTCTATATTCTCTCCAAATGTTACTGTGAGCGAATTATGAATTTGTACATTATAGGGTGCTTAATGCCTTATTTATACTTAGTGATGTTGGTAAGTATAGTATAAATACAATAATAGTCCTTATCTTTACATCATAAATGGGATTCATCTCAAATTTAAGCAATCTTTCCTTATGTAATGATTAGATTTGGATCTTCTTTGTCTTTGAAGCTCAAATGTAGACAATTTCATATGAAAGTTGAGGACAACCTTTGTTGGTATGGGGTCACACACGTATACACTGATGTATCATTATTTATAATGTAATTAATGTAGTTGTGTTATATATATTGTTTACGTAACTCAGGATCGACTAACGGGCCAATAATTAATTAGTAAGACTAAGTAATTATTATTGGATTTGAACAAATGGGTTGCCCGTCTGTCCAAGCCCTAAATCGGCCCAAATGAGTGCAAGAGGAAGGATGTGAAACTTATTAGGGTTAAGTGTAATTACCATAAGATTATTATGGGCTTAGATTTTATCTAATCACATAACTTGTCATAAAAGAAAAACACCTCCTCCCCCCTCCTTTCTGGTTCGGCTGAAACAACGAAACCACCTAGGGTTTCGGTTTTAATAATTTACGTTAACAATTATGTTGTGCAAAGAAGATCCAAGAGGTACGCAGGAGTAGCATCCGGTGATACATGAGGACATGTAGTGTGGATACGCATAGAGACAATCTCCTTTAGGTTATTGGGTTTTGTTGGATTCAAAAGGGAATTTTAGGTTATTTGATAAGCTATGTTTGTTCAACCGATCACGCATCAAAGGTATAAATAAACGTGTTTATTTTATTGATTAATTATACACACATACGGATCCTTGTGTGGTGATTCTCCACTGCGTTTTACACTCTGTTAGTGCAACATTGACTAAGTCTCCTTTATGTTTTAACGATGACAAATAAACATTCACAACACATAAAATCACAAACGATAGCCAAAAACTGAGCCGAACAAAGTTTGGTTCTGGCGCGCTATTGACGCGCCAGCGCGTGGTCAGCGCGCCAACCACGAGTTAGAATAAGCCCGATTTTTGAACCTCGACTCTCCTCTTATCTGACAAATGTGGATCTTTCAATACATGTATGAATATGATATTTGAGCTATTAGGTAAACTCGCAACAAGGTTTTGACTTAGAGAGATGCTAAAAATAAGTCCTCTCATTTTTATAAACATCAACTCAATATCTTTACTAAACGCCTCTATCCAAGGCCAAAACTCTTTTCTCACGTAACGAGTTTACTCCCTTATTGGTCAAACTAAGTCAAGATCACTTTGCGTAAACGCATCCTTTCCCTTTATGAGAAGTGCTTTAGTTGTGATGCAAAGCACTTAACTTGTTTACATCAAGGTAATTAGTGATTATGCTTATTGTTGCTTAATCATAGATTATGTCATATTGATTATTTGATTTTGTGTATTTGAAAGTTGAATATTCTTTTTACACTTTCACTTCCCAACAAATAAATGTTTTACACACTCCCGCATAAACATTCCTTTTCTCCCATATTCTCTACACAATCTTAATTATTCCACACTCCATCAAACATTCCCCAATATGTTAATATATCATTTTACACATACAATATAAGAAAGAAATATTATATAGAAGAGAGGTGGTGGAAATCTAAAGAGAAACTATCATAACTTCATTAACAAAATAGAAATTCACACCTCCTACATTATGTAGGAGGTTACATATACAGTTTGTTACATATCATGGGTCGGGTTACTTACTTAGTCTATTACAAAACATTACAAATAAATAAAGACCTGATAAGCTAGGAATGACCGACACTTTCTAGTTTCTAACAATCTCTCCCTAAGGGGTGGTCATTCTGGACATACAAAGGCTTTAATGTCTTTAATCTTGGGTCTTCCTCCAACATAGCTCTCAAGCCTTCTCATATGTCTTCTACACTTCATTATTCTTTCAATATCGTCTCTCATCCTTGTTGCTTTGATGAGATCGGTGTTAAACCACCTACGATTCTTCAACTAACCTTGTTTGTAGCCCAACTTATGATCTTTCATCATTATTGATAGTTCATCATTCACTTTCTTCAATGTTGTATCACAAAACTTGTAGACTTCTTTATATGCCATGAATTGATTACCACCACTTCCACCAATGTACACAACTCCAAATGGTTTTTGTAACATCGTATAAGGTTCTTCTTCGTTGATTCCAGGAAAGGTGAGGTTTGGCTTTGTAAGGTTTAGCTTATGTTGATAACTTTCATCACCAAGTTGTATATCTTTAACTCTTTTCCTAATGACTAGGCTTCTGATGTAGATCAACAGAGAGTTTACAATTTCATACTCTATATCTCTAGGAATATGGTAAAGCTTGTCTTGAACTTTTAACAGATGAAGATCTTCTGTTTCGTTCAAGTTTAAGTTCTTTTAATATGATTCTTTAAAGATGTAGCTCTTGCAATCAGCTCTTTTCACCTCAACTTAGGACACAAAGCCATATCCGAAATCATGTTCTACTTCAGCCTTCAAAACCATTATGATCTTGGATTTCTGATACACTTCATGCTTTGACGTGTTAGCCATTTTCCATTTGTAAAAACCTTTACGCATCTTGGGCCAGTGGTGAATTCCATGTTTAACATCTTCATTATATTAAACCAGACTTGATCTGAATCGATTATCAATGTTTTCTTCAATGCCATCATGTGTGTATATCACCGTTGGGTACTTTTTTTTATAGATAGGGCATACTTCTTGTCTTGTGTGTTTCCATGCATCAAATATTCAAGACCTTTGTTGAAGAAATATCGTGATGGTATTTTAGGGTTGTGTGGGTGGCCATACATAGGTAGTGGTTTGTGTAATCTACATCGAATGAAGTTGCAGGATCAAAGTTCGATTCATTATTTTCCTAATCTATTTCTTCAAACATAGCTAATGCAACTTGTTCCAAGTGATACTCTAACTCAATACTGCTTGTGAAGCTCTTCTTCAGCATATTAAACCCTTCCCTCTTGATTCTTTTTATGTCAGACTTTGTAAGCTTATCAGTCTTCAGACTAGCCTTCAATTTATTTAAAAACACTATCGTGGACCCTTCTTATGGTGTGTCATCATCTTTCAAATCTTGGTGAGCATTTACCATCTTATCAAACCAATCATGTTCATTCGAATTATCTTCATCAAGCCAATTCAAACCCATTTTTTCCAACTTTTCCATGTTGTCTGTGTTTTTATCATAGTTGTGCGGCTGATATGTTGTGGATGGTGGGATGTCATTATGTGTTGATTCAGTGATAGTTGGCTCTTTTGCTGATGATGATTTTTCGATTGCTTTATGTCTTTTCTCCCCTCACGATTATCATGATCATGATCAGCGTGGGGTGGTTTACGTGAGGTATCTTGTTTGTACATGTCTTTTCTTGCATTGATTTCATCACGTGTGACAACATGGAGAAATGCATTATATACTTGAAGATCAGTCTCGTCTTCAATAGAGCTCGGGGTCCTTACTAATCATATTAATCACTTTTGGCTTTATTTTAGTGATTTTAAGGTTGGTATTTGGGGATGGTGGTTGTAAAGATGTTTCTTACATCATTTCACACACTAAATAAGCAAAGAAATAAGATGGGGGAAGAGATGTGGAGGACTAGAATAAGCTAAAGGAAATAAGATGCTTTTTTATAAGAATGAATAAGCAAACCAAACAACCTATCTCTCTCTAACTTACAAAAACTAAGCAAGACTAGTCAACCCTCTTAACCAACTCAACCAACACTAGAAATGAGGGAGGAGACTTCCTTTTATAAGGTAAGGAGCCTCTTTTACTTTTTCTCTTCTAGCGATGTGGGATAAATCCCAAAACATATATGATATTAGATTAGGAATCTCGTAACTACTATATTTGACTATTACAAGGTTTTTAAACATAAAATGACCATTACTTTATAAAAATGTAGGCTAACAATCTCCTCTAATGAGCCATGTGTATATATGAAAGCTAGTGGGAGTAATGTTACTTTTATAATCTCATATGCCGATGACATATTGATCATGGGAAATCACATTGCAATTGTTAATACAAATAATGTCTAAAAACGTTATTTATATTTTTTGACCTATCTACGTTTTGAAATGACAAAATGTAAAAACGTTATATGATAAAAAAATAAACGTATACATGTTATTAGTCGTAAATTTCTATTTCGACGTAAATCACTTAAGATATGTACAAACAAATTATTAAACTTGTTTAATGATCAAAGATATACCTTCTTGTCTTAAACTTTACATTTTTACAAATATAACAAAACCTTTTTACAAAAATAAATTATACAAATATTTTTGTAATTAAATGAAATGTTTTATTTAAATATATAAATTCAAATATGGTTTTCCCCCCTAAAAGGATCCCACCTTTACCAAAAAAATAGTTCCCCACTAAAAGACAAGAAAGAGAGCGTCTACCTAAGACCACCCCAAATAGGTAGGGCGGTCCCCAATATATATGGGACCATCCCACATTTAAGGGACCGTTTACAGTAGAGATGCTCCTTTCTCTTGCCTATAAATACTAGACTGTTCCCAGCTATTTTCTAACCTTTTGCACACAGTTTTCTCTGTTCTAAATCTCTCTCTACATCTCTCTAAATCTTTGATCATAAACTTATTTAATCTTATTTAGCAAGTGATCCATTCTTTCTTTCCTCAAGCGCAAGAGAAGAACACTCGTATTCGCCAAGAAACGAAGTGTTGTAGTTTAGTGTGTCGATACGATCTTCTTCTATATTCGATCTCTTTATTTTCATTCTTGTGTAGTTGTGTAGATCCAGATAGTGTATAAGTTTGGAAGTATTGTATGTGTGTCGATTAGTATTTTAGGCCTTAAAATACATTTGTGAAGTGGTAGATTGGTTATAGCTAAGATTAGGGCTGGACATTTATCTTAGAGTCGGAAATTGGTATAAGCGACGTGTAACAGTTTTCTCCGCCCGAAGGGAGCTTGTTGACATAGTGAAATTTTGATTCGGATACTCGGGGAGTGGAGTAGGGCGAAGAAGAGCTTCGTAGCCGAACCACTATAATTCTCAATGTTGTGGTTTGATTGTTCTATCTCTTTACTCTTATCTTATCTTTTTTTATTTCGTAGCTATTGTTTATATTGTGTTTGTATTGTTCATACTTAGAGAGAATTGCATATATATCCCTCTAAAGATGAATAATTGCATATATATCCTACCTAAACCCATAATTACATATATATCCTTTCAAAACATTAAATATTACATATATATCAAAATAATTAATTTATATATAAATAAAATCTTAACATACACAATAATTTTACATTGACCATTTTACCCCTTTACTTCTATCTTCTTATAATTATAATATCATTCATTCATCATCTCTTGTATCCGTGACAAAATTTACGAAACCCAGATACTTGTTTAAAATACCAAGATCGTGTACATTCATCACTAATTTCTAAATGGCTTTTCTATTCAATTATACTATTTAAAACTCATACATTCTTTTATTTAATATTTATAATCACCAGGTGGCTTCTTTCCAATCAATTCAATTGAGACACTATCTTATTTTCACCATGCTAAAATTGTGAAACTATTCCTTAAATTCTCACTTTGATAAATTTTCAATGCGTATTCGCACTCATTGAAAAACCATGACTACTATTCTTTGAAATCCCATAAAATTGTAGTTACTATTTTTACTTTCTTAATTATGTTGATTTAATTGGTTATGTGCTGTTGTGTTATTATGTACAATGTTTTTTTAATGGAATAATGATATAAGAGATAAAGAACAAATGGTATAATGGGTAGTTGAGAGGTAGATGTGTAATTTATGATTTTATTTAATGTATAATATAATTATTGGATATATATGCAATATTTATTGTTTTGGAAGGATATATACGTAATTATGAATTAAAGTATGATATATATGCAAGTATTGATCTTTAAAAGGATATATATGCAATTGCCCCTTATACTTATATATTGTTGATTGATCTCACATAAACTAGAATATAAGATTTTTATAAGCAAACTTTTAAAACATAAATTAACGGTGAAACTATTCAAGCCAGTCCCTCTTCTAGTTTCCACAATTGGTATCAGGAGCTAGGTCACCCAAGATTTTTGAAATTTATTATATTTTAAAGCTTGAATCGATCTATGGATTCCGACAAATATCTAGAAGGGCAATCTATGCAAAGACCACCACTTTTGAAAGCGACAATTTTATTTATTGAAAAAATAGATTCGAAACTTATATGAAATCAAAAGATCTTGATCTTTGGCATGTTATTACTGAGGGTGATTTTCCGCCTATTTAAAAAAATCCGGAAACCAAACAAGATGAGGTTGTCCCATTTGAAAAATAAAATGATGACTGATAAGTGTAGAATACACATATCCATTTATGCTTAAAATAGCCCAAATAAACCCAAAACAGACCAAAAATAGCAAAAATATGCTTGTTTCTGTGTTTTGTGTATGCAGGTACGGATATATCAAAAATTACATAAAAACCGTCAAAAATCAAGCAAGCACAGACACGAGAACGGAAGAGTGAACAAAAGCCAGAAGCAAAGCCAAGAAAAGTCAAACCCTCAGTCAAAATGGTCAAATCATAGTCAACAAAAGTCAACAAGACCCAAAATATTCCACTTTAGCCCCTCAACTTTCAGAAAAATTCATAAATGGTCCCTAAACCCAAATGGGCCTTACCCGGATCCTTAAGCCCAAAACCCTAGCCTATTTCCCTTTTCATTAACCACAAGGGCCAGTTTTGCAATTACTGAAACTAGTTTATAACTAGAAAAAGAGGGATCCAAACACAAGGACTCAAATTGCCAACTCTCCAAAGTTCAAACTGAATATACCTCTTTCAGTTATAAAAAGAAAAAATATGGCGCCAAACTCTTTTTACTATTCATCCATCGTCTCTAACTTTCACCATGGTAAAACAAAGGGCAAATGGAAATCAAAGGATGCTTAAGTCAATTCAAGTGAAGTACAATGAAATGGCAGGGTCAAATGGGTCAAATCAAAGCATCTCATAACCTCTCTCAAGCTTAAAGCCACGTAGCAATGGTGAAAGCACAAATAAATGTGGGTTTTGCACTAGACTCTCTCTCAAAAGAAGCACAAGCTGTCACATCAAGGAATGACAGCTTGGCAATCCTCAAGTGTCCACATTCAATCCAACGGCCAATATTTGTGATCCAATCATTTGGAAATGATTAGAAGATTCAAGGGATGAGATTGAAAGATTGGAGAGCAAGGCAAGAGGGTCTGGAAGCTTCACCAAATGGCTATAAATAGAGCCTCACTCTTCACACACACACACGTAGCCTTAATTTAGTTTTAGCTTAAATTTTAAATTCCTAGTTTAATGTTGTTTTTTTAATCTTGTAATTTTCCTTTTAAAGTATTGTAAGCAAGCTTTTTATTAATGAAATTCAGTTTTTCTTAATCCTTTCTAAACCTTAAAACAGTTTAACTTACATTTACTATGGAATTCATTGGATTTGAGCTTATTTAGAAGAGAGATCAATCATGGAAGGATCTCTATGGACTTAACTCCTAGCTTATTAATAAGCTAGGAGAGCTTGTAGCTGCTCTTGTGGTACCTCTTGTTTAGCTAGAGGATAAAGTAAGTCTCACCTTTAAAGTTCTTGTTCATTTTCCATTCTAGCTTAAATTTTCACTTGAATGCTTGCTTATTACTTTTCTGCTTATTTAGTTGCTTATTAGTGCTTATTTGTGTTTATTCTAGCTTAATAATCATGATAGTTTATCTGTTTTTGCTTTTAATAAGTTAGATCATAGTTTTTTTATATAACTTGTCATTAAAACTTTAAAAAACCAATAATAGTAGAAATTAGTTTAAATCTTATATTAATGCTTAATTAGTTGTTAATTCATGTTAGTTAGTGTTGTTATAAGCTAAAAATAGTCTGGTAGTTAGTGCTTGTTAATTGGTTTTGCAATTTAAGTTTAGAACCAATTCTGTCAAAATGGTAAAGGGGTGTTTGGTTTAAGCTACTTTGACTGTCAAAAGTCAAAAGTTTTGTGCAAATGGTATGTGCTTAATTACACATACCATTTTCCATTAAAAACGGACTTAAAAGACTAAAAACGTACCAAAGATACAT
>BQNB010047542.1:0-43056 GCA_026074375.1 Tanacetum coccineum | reverse complement strand
CTTTTTGCCAATAAGGGAGACTGACCCTTTGGATAAATTGGCAAAGTTGTACTTGGACAGAATAGTGACGAGACACGGAGCGCCTGTTTCAATCATCTGTGATCGTGATGGGAAATTAACGTCAAATTTCTGGAGAACATTTCAGAAAGCTTTGGGTACAAGTCTGGATATGAGTACGGCATACCATCCACAAACAGACGGATAAAGCGAGAGGAGCATCCAGACTCTCGAGGACATGCTACGTGCTTGCGTGACCGACTTTAGAAAGGGTTGGGTTAAGCATTTACCATTGGTCGAATTCTCGTATAACAACAGCTATCACGCTAGCATAAAGGCCGCACCGTATGAGGTGCTTTATGGCCAAAAGTGTCGATCACCAATGTGCAGGGCAAAAGTTGGCGAGGCTCAACTTACTGGTCCCGAAATGATCTAGGAAACCACGGAGAAGATCGTCCTGATCAAGCAAAGAATTCAAGCTTCTCAGGATCGACAAAAGAGCTACGCTGATTTGAAGCGTAAGCCGATGGAATTCAAAGTTGGGGATATGGTTATGCTCAAGGTCTCGCCTTGGAAAGGGGTCGTGCGATTCATTAAGCAGGGAAAGCTGAACCCGAGATACGTCAGACCTTTCAGGGTGTTAGCCAAATTTGGGAAAGTTACCTACAAGCTGGAACTTCCCTATGAGTTGAGCAGAGTTCATCATACTTTCCATGTGTCTAATCTAAAGAAATGTTACACCGATGAACCATTAGTCATGCTGTTAGAGGGAATTCACGTTGACGATAAGCTCCAGTTTATGGAAGAGCCCGTTGAAATCATGGAACAGGAGATCAAACGATTTAAGCGAAGCCGGATACCATTGGTTAAGGTTCGATGGAACTCGAGGAGAGGTCATGAGTTCACCTGGGAACGTGAAGATTCGTTCAAACAGAATTATCCATAACTTTTCTTAAATCGGGCTTCGTCATCCACTACAAGGTCTTAAGCTTTGAGGGCAAAGCTCTTTTAACGGGCGGAGACTGTAACATTTCTCAATTTCAGGTCATTATACGACTTCTATTATTCGTCACTGTTTATTTTGGTCCAATACGCGTTTACTTTCAAATTAAATTTAAGATAAATCGCGTAGACTAGAAATAATCATTTAGTGTAAACGGTCATCAAATAAATCAAGGTTTACGTTGAGCAAGTAAATATAATATTAAGAATATAATTATGTACTTTGCGTATTTTATTTTTATTTTTATTGGTCACGTAAAAGGTTTACGTTTCGCAAAAAAAAATACGTTTGGACACACCCCGGAAATACCTAGACTTACCAAGACTCAAACCAATACCCACTTTTATAACCTTAACACAAAATTTAATCAATTTTTGTGTCAAATGCTACTAGGGGCCGGTTACACACACACACACTCTTAAGAAATCCTCAATATCTCCTAATGATCCCTACAAGTACATGTACAACTTAATTCTCATTAATGATTGTCCTAATTGTTCCCACTAAGCTATTACACAATGGGCAAAGACCATTTGGCTACCCTTTTGCCCTTTTGGTTTTGGCAACCTGCAGTATCACCCTAAATTCCATAAGATCTTTCTATAATCTTGCTAAATCTTGTACCATCCTGCAAGTAAATTCAAAAGATCGTACTTAGTGGTTTAGCCAAATAATGGGAAATCCAATGAAACCACAAAACCATGCACCTTAGGATCGGTTTTGGTTTGTTTAAGGGACTAGGAAAGTTAACTAGTTCTTTGCTTATAAATACACACTCATATCTTACCATTTGACACTCTTACCAACTTCACACGCGCAAACAAGAAAACACAATATTATGCTAAGTGTTTCGGGTCATCCAAACGGCACGCAAAGCACTCTTCTTGATTTCATTCGAACCCACAAACGTTTCCTAGTTATCATACAAGTCCATAAAGAGTTACACGAGCAAGGTCTTGGGCGTTTACGAAGCTTGGAGCTTAGGGTAAATTATTGGTCGTGTAGAACGCATTCGGGTTGCCATACTTCTCGTTCCAACCACATAAAAAACCAAGTCGCTAGACCATTTGTAAGTCACATTCAAAACTCATAGACAATGTTATTATTATGCGTTTGGAAAAACAATAAGGTTTTGAAAACCATCCGTCATGAGAAAACCATACGTAAATTTTAAGGAAAAACACGATACAATGGCTTTGGAAGGTATACACGACTTAAACAATTGGTTACATGGGTAACACGACTAGTGTATAGGGGCTAACAAACGAAATATAATTGCTAAGACTATTTTCGAATCCTATATATGGTTAGAGAAATCACTGGAACCTCTCACGATCACAAAATTGGCCACGTTTGGGGCACAACCGGCCCTCTAGGGGTGGTGATCACCTTTAGTGAAGGCTCTCAACTTATAATTAAGCTCCCATGAGCTTATCGGGGGGGTTTGGGGCTTATATGAAAACTATCGAAAACCCGTAGGAAAAGAATCAAATGTTTAAGAAAACTTAACGGGCCACAAGCGGGCCCAATAGGCGAACAAGCCCAACAGGCCCAACTGGAGGGCCCACGAAGTGGTAATAAGCTCTACGAGCTTATTAAGGTAACCTACGAGCTTAATGAAAACTTATCATAGGCCTTATTCCCCTTATCTAAACCTAACGCATAACTAAATTGGACCTTTGGTACTAATTTTTAGTAAATGGTTGTTGGGCCAACGAGCCTAATAAGCTCAAAATAAGCTCATCCGAGCTTATCAATAAGCCAAACAGGTTAAGCAAACTTAAATAAGCCTAACGAATGCATTTGTACTACCCGAATTAACTATAACATTACCAGTAGTAACCATTATGGTGACTACCTAGTATAATGACCAATATTATTCTACCAGGAGTAAACTAATATGCTACCTGTCAGTAATGACTTTTACTACCGATAGTAAAACTATAACATTACAGTAGTAAACCTTTTGGTACTTCCAGTATAATAATGATAATATTATTCTACCAGGAGTAACTAATATACTACCAGTACTAATGACAATATTATTCTACCAGGAGTAACTAATATGCTACGAGTAGTAATGACTATACCTACCAGTAGTGACTATAAAAGACCTTAAATTTTTTCATATTCGTAAAATTAATGGACTAATTTATCTAATTATGTCAATTATCAAAAAAAACTAAGGGTTTATAGTGTAAATGTTTATATTTTATAAACCTAGGGACTAAAGTGTAATATCTAGAAGCTTAAGGTATTCTTTGTGATCAAAGTGAGTTAATAAAACGCTTCTTCTTAAAGAATCAGTCGAATAATTAATATATTCAGACCATTATAACGGTTTAATTTACGACTTACTTAATAATTAAGGCCATGTTTTATTAGAAAGTATATCCGTTTTCCCAAGAGCCATCAAAAACAATTTCATATACTATTAATACGTACACCACCCACACAAATACACAACAGTACACATACTAGCAAAATTTATTGATAGTTATACATTGAGTCTTTAGCCTAAATATGTAGACTAAGACTAGCACGTATTTATTAGGTATTTGAGATTGATGATTGGGTTTCATACTTGGATATCTGTTATCAATTTCAGAGGAGGATATTCACTCAGGTGAGTTCATAGCCCCATGTTTTATAATTGTTTTTAAATGATTTACATTCCTTGGGGGGAGGAACTGCTTTGTTTTTACAAATGGACAGCAACGGTGTACATTTCTATAAATGATTAGTGTTTGCCTAGTAGCGATAAACCCACTGAGTCCCCTTATCATGAACTGTCAATTACCTAGATTGTGACGCGGAATGATATAAGTAGATCTATTTGGGATTGACTAATCCCCGTTCGGAGTGATTAGCTTATCATTGGGAACGAAACGTTTATACCATGTCGGATTGGGATGTGTCTTGGGTTGTTGGAACATCTTTCATCGAGATTAATTGCAAATATATTGCATTCATTACTTGTCGAAGCTTCAGTGTCATGAGCTTAGGAAAACAAAATCACTTTTATGATGTTTGCATGTGTTGCTAAATCATACACTTGAAAATCTTGCGGTCCTACCATTCATTTACATAAACCTATGAATTCACCAACTTTATGTTGACATTTTTAGCATGTTTTTCAGGTCAATAAGGCAACAAGGTGCAGTGATACCATTGGAAGGTCAATAATTGATGTGTCATACTCTTAAGATTTGGGGTTGGGGCACAACGGTATGTCCCATTTCCAAATTTCTTTTATTTATTTTCTTTTTTTTTTTTATTTTTATTTTGTTTTTACATTATGGGGACAATTGTTATTTATTTTAAACTGGAAACTTTATTTTACGTTGTTTAAACAATTTGGAAGCATGGGATTATGTATCAAACAAGTATTTTGTTAATCAATGTATCTTTTTCGAACGACCACGTTAGTAGTCGTTTCTGAATCTTGGCTATTGATAAATAATGTTACGCCATAAGATATTCAACATTCCGCCTGGCGTACTTAAGAGTTTGAGGTTGTTACGAATGTGTATAAGGGAGGAATGCCGGACTAAGATTGAGCTAACCACTGGAACAATCACAACAAAGGTGTTAGTAATTGATGTCATGGTAGCATTGAAGGGTGGTTGAAGAATTAAAAAAGAAATGTATGGATAATGGGGTTCTAAACTGAGAAAAGTAGCCCTCCACATAAACTTAGGCAGAAAACCGGCGTGGTCAATACATAGGCTTTTCAGGGGGGGGGGAAAGTCACAATGTTGCATTGCTGACATTGAAGACGACATCATGGACCCTGTGACTGAATGCACAACCCTTTCCAGCCATTCGGGTTTTCTTTATCAGAACTTGTCTCATTTTGTTACGGAGATACACACGACTTCAATGACTTTCTTCATCTCCGAATTGGATTAATATTGAATATTGGTGGCAGTCTGATCCTACCTTTGAATTACTCAAAACCAAAACGCACTAATCGAGTCTAGAGCCAAGGATCCATTAAATAAATCTTCATTAGGACACTATTCATTACTTACACTTGTTGAACACCAATAAAGTTCACAAACTATTAACAAGAGTACTACAGCAAGTATCTTGTGATTGTGTGCAGAACATATCCGATGATTCTTTTGTGTACTCAATATTGAAGATGGTAATCCTCCTTGCAGCCAAGCATCAAACCAAGTCTTGGTTAGTGGCTTGAACGAGATTCTATATGAATTCAATCACTTGTTCTAGGGAAATGAATTGACGGCTTAATCAGAAAGATAGTAACTATTTGTTTCACTCTTACCGTGTTGTTTGCTTTGAGACGTTTCGGTAATGAGAACTAGCAAGCATGGTAAATCTAATACATCTATGTTAGAAGACCCTACGCTTTGAGCTGGAAACCCTGTCAAGGAGATTCTTTGAATCTACCTAATCACAGGTATAGTATTTATACTATAAAAACGGTCTCCCCCCCCATCGAAACCAGAGGTTTAACATCTAACCAAATCCCGGACGAATGACAAAGCCATATTCGGTCCACACACGCTTTATTGCTCACTGTTTTATTTCAGGATACATAAAGATGGAGATGGTGATGCCTCATTCTAGCTGGAGTCCGATTCATTACCACATTCTCATGCTCAAACAACAAAGACATACTATAAGCATCAAGATTCAAGAATCATAAAAGCTCAAGAATTAAAGACAAAGACTTCCACATGAACTCTGATATACAAGATCTTCCTTCAAAGATATCAAGTCTATCAAGGGAGATTGTTAGCAAGCTTTCAAGATGATGCAAAGTATGAGCATGTTGGTCAAGACACAAGATCGCAAGGTGGCAAAGACGATCAAGACAAACAAGGAAAAGATTTAGAGATCTCAAAATCAAAGACAAAGTCGAAAGACAATGACAAAGGCTCAAGATCAAAGATCACATAGCATGAAGAAACAAGCCTACAACGTAGACAGAGACAAAGATCACAAGAGCTTAACGACAAAAGCAATCGCATTGATCTCATGAATGAGTGTCACAATGCACTCACTTTGGGGGAGATTGTTAGCCTTAAATATAAAGTTGAACAAAGAAGTTCATTCATTAAGAATATTAGGTCTCGGTCATTCAATTATGTAACGTTGTAATAGGCTAAAACGGGTAAACGGGCTCGTTTATGTAAGCTGATCGGTTACGTGTATCAGACGTAAGCCTAAGTAATCCCGAGCCTGGCCCGTAGAAATACCAAGGCGTGTAAGCCTCATGGTGTAAGTATAAATACCCCTCTCCAAGTGTGGAGAGGGTGTTGGTTCACTTTGTAATTTTCACTAGTTAATCAACTATTCTCATTTTCTCTCTACTTTCTCTCTCTTGTTTCTCTCTCTAAACTTCTTCATATCTTCCTTCTATTTTCTTGTTCAAATCGTGTACTAAGTAATGAAGTGTAAGTGATTACGGGTTCCGACATTGTTAGTATGTGTTAGACTACTTTCTTGTATGCATTTGAGATGTTATAACCCGTGTTTGAACATAAATAATACATGATTGTGTAATTCGTGTCGTTACTTGTTCATGTTGAATTTTGTGGCAATTTCTTTGGTTAATTCATGCATATATTGTTTCTCGTGTTGTTATGGGCCTTTAAGATCTCTGTTTAAAAGTAATTTTGATGTATAAAATGATAAAGTTGTGATTTTGGATTATGAGGTGAATTAAGTATATTAATGAAGAAGGCGAATTAATCTACTGCCTTGAGGAGGCGAATTATTTTTAACAATAGGAGACGAATAAGTCCTCATTCAGGAGGCGAATTAATCTCCTCTTTAAAAGGCTAATTAATCCCCTCATTGAGGAAGCGAATTAATTCACTGCTTTAGGAGGTGAATTAGTTTTTTTGCTTTAGGAGGCGAATTAGTTTATTGTTTTAAGGATGCGAATTACTCTATTTACTTAAGGAGGTGAATTAGTCTATTTTCTTAAGGAGGCGAATTAGTTTGTTGTTTTAAGGAGGCGAATTAGTTTGTTGTCTTAAGGAGGCGAATTAGTTTCTCTATTTAAGGAGGCGAATTGCTCGCGCTGTTGTATTAAGGAGGCGGAATTAGTTTATTTTTTAGGAGGAGAATAGTTCTTTACTTAAGGAGGCCGAAATTAGTTTGTTGTGTCTTTAAGGAGGCGAATTAGTCTATTTTCTTAAGGAGGCGAATTAGTCTGTTTTCTTAAGAGATGATATTTGTTTCGTTACTTAGAAGGTGAATTAGTTCTTTACTTAAAGAGGAAAATTAATCTAATCATTTAGGAGGCGAATTAATCTTGCTTAATCTCTTAGCTATTCTCCTATATGTGTTACATGCTTGCTTGTCAAAATGTGCTTAATCCTTTGTTGATAATCATAATCTGCATCTAAAATCAGTTATCATTAAACTGCTTGCCATATAGTGTCATAAATAAACTTGGTTATATATAAAATGTATTGGGAAATTCTTAGAAGAATCATGACTACCAAAGCTCAACAAAGTGCACTGGACAATTCCTTAGTTGCTCCAGAGAACCAACATGTCATTGGCAAGTGTAACATGAGAATAAATCTTGGAATGAAACCAAAGGAACCTACTTATCAAGTAGTGTTGTATGCCCTTGCTCTTACATCATGCTATCATGCATTCCTTATCACTGCTGAAGTTTTAGTCATCTACATGCATCAATTTTGGGCTACCGTCAACAAACACAAAATATCATATCGATTCAAGATCGACAACAAAAGGTTTTCTGTAAATGTTGAAGTGTTCAGAGATATTCTCAACATATGTCCTAGGGTTCCGAGTCAAGAATTTGATGAACCCCCAACTGAAGAGGAAGCTTTATCTTTTATCCGTGAACTTGGTCATTCTGGAGAGATCAAGTACATCATTGATGTAATTGTTGACCATCCACATCAACCATGGAGAACTTTTGCATCAATCATCAACAAATGTCTTTGTGGAAAGGTATCTGGCCTTGATAAGATACGACTCTCAAGAGAACAAATACTTTAGGGAATGTACTACAAGAAGAACCTTGATTTTGTTGCTTTAATCTAGGAGGACTTGGCTTACCAGATTGATAACAAAGACTCTAAGAAACAAGACAAGATGTTCTATCCTAGATTCACGAAGATTATGATTCATCACTTCCTCAAAAAAGATAAGTCGATCTCAATGAGAAACAGAACATTCATGCACACTGTTCGGGATGAAAATTTACTGGGTACCATGAGATTTGTCTCCAGACATGAAGACACTCAAGTATATGGTTCTATTCTCCCTAAAGCAATGACGAATCAAGCCATGTTGGACTCTGTAGGTTACAAGACTTATTATGCAATTACTTCAGGAGCTGAACCCCCAAAATCAAAGAAACCTAAAATGAAATCTGATTTAGCCATCTCATCTGAGGAAACTCCCTTTAAGAAGAAGCATGCCAAAGCTAAGAAAGATGTACCTTTAACCAAGAAGCCAGCTACCAAACCTAAACCAACTAAGAAGAAGGCATCGGTTAAGGCTGATAGAGGAAAAAGTTAGAATATTCTTTCAAAAGTAGCTCTATCTGAAGCAGCTCAGCTCAAAGAGGTAACAAAATGAAGCAAGAAATACTTTCACATCTCTCATGCAAGTGGCTCAGGTGATGGAACTGATTTTTAATCAGGGTTCCTGATGAGCAACAAAGCAAGATCTCTGGTACAGATGAAGGAACTGGTACTAAACAAGAGGTTCCCGATGTACCCAAATATGATTCTGAAAGTGACAAAGAGTCTTGGGGTGATAGTGGAGAAGAAGATGATGATGATGATAGTGATCAAGAAAGGACTGAGTCAGACAGTGATGAGATTCCTAATCTAAATCAGTTCAATGAAGAACATGAAGAAGAAGAATAAAATGTTGATGAATTCACTGATAAAGAAGATGATGAGGAGAATGAAGAAGAGTCAGATGATGGTGAGGAACTGTACAAAGATGTAAATGTGAACTTAAGGAAAGAAGATGTAGAAATGACTAATGTTGATCAAGGTGGAGCAGATCAACACAATGTCTCTCAAGAGTCTGGGTTTGAGCAGGAAGAAGAAGATGCTCATGTGACACTTACAACTGTCCATGACACACAAAAGACTAAAGGTCTGATGCAAAGTTCTTCTATCTCATCCGACTTCACAAAGAAGCTTCTAAACTTTGACAACGTTTCTTCAGCTGACAATGAGATTGCTTCCTTAATGGACACCACAGTTCGTACTGAAGAACCAAGCGGTCAGACATCTACTCTCTTTAACATACCAATAACAGTAATCCCAACAACCATTCCTCCACCGCCTTATTTCTTTAATCCTCTTCCACAACAAACAACACCAACTCCTAAACCAACAACTTCAGAAGTAACAACCGCATTTCCTGCACTTCCAGACTTCGCATCCGTATTTAGATTCAACGATAGAGTCACCAACTTGGAAAGAGATCTGTCAGAAATAAAGCAAGTTGACCAGTATGCTCAAACCATCTCCTTAATTCCAGCTATTGTAGATCGCTACACGGACAACAAGCTAGGAGAAGCTATCCATAAAGCGATTCAGTCACATAATGCATAATGTAGAGAAGAAGCTCAAGCTGATAAACAAGAGTATATAGATCTCATTGACTTGTCAGTAAGAACTATTATCAAAGAGGAACTCAAAACTCAACTTCCTCATATTCTTCCTAAAGCAGTCTCAGACTTTGCAACTCCTGTGATTGAGCGAAATGTCACAAAATCATTAGAAGCTACTGTCTTAGCAAGGTCTTCCTCTTAACCAAAGTCTACTTATGAGGCGGCTGCATCTCTCTCAGAGTATGAACTCATGAAGATTCTTCTAGACAAGATAGAGGAAAGCAAATCACATCTTAGAGCTGATTACAAAAGGAAGTTTTATGATGCACTGGTCGAGTCTTACAACACTGACAAATATCTCTTCAATACATATGGTAAAGTATTCACATTGAAAAGGAGTCGAGACAACAAAGACAAAGATCAAGACCCCTTCGCTGGATCAGACCGAGGGACGAAAAGAAGGAAGTCTAGCAAGGAAGCCAAGTCACTAAAAGATCAAAGGTCAAAGGAAGGAAAGTCATCAAGTTCCTCTAAAGGTACCTCCCGCTCTCATCATAAGTCATCTGGCAAGTCTGCCATGCAGAGGAGCCAAGTCATACATTTGATGACTCCGAAGTGCAAAAGAATCAAGAGTTTGAAACGGGTAACAATGATGAACAACCCGATGACGAGGATGCTTCCAAGAATGACTGGTTCAAGAAACCCGAGCGACCTCCAACTCCTGATCCTACTTGAAATAAAAGACAACAGGTTGACTTCCGACCACCTCAAACCTGGATTAGTTTCACTGCTCGTGCAAAAAAACCTCGTACTTCATTTGATGAGCTCATGGATACTCCAATAGACTTCTCTGCATTTGTCATGAATCGGCTTAACATTCCTAATCTGACTTAAGAACTTCTAGTTGGACCAGCATTAAACCTTCTCAAAGGCACCTGCAAGAGTCTTATAGAATTAGAGTATCATTTTGAAGAATGTTCTAAGGCTACAACTGAACGACTCGACTGGCATAACCCTGAAGGCAAGCCATATCCGTTCGATCTTCGTAAGCCTCTCTCGTTGATTCTAGATCGTCAAGGTCGTCAAGTTATCCCTAAGGATTACTTCGTCAACAACGACCTGGAATATCTGAAAGGTGGAAGTTTAAGTAGACAATACTCAACTTCTGTTACAAAGACAAAGGCTGCTACTTATGAGATCAAATGGATTGAAGACATGGTTTCTAATCTATGGAGTCCCGTGAAGGTGGTATATGACAAACATGCCTACTGAGGTACTTCACACTAGGGTGTCAAACGTCAATGATTCTACGGATTTTCAAGCAATAGGGAGTCAATGAAGGATGTCTACTCTAGAAAATGAATCATTGTAGTTATCAAACTTAAGATTATGAAGTGGTATGACTACGGTTATTTGGACGAGATTGAAGTTCATAGAGAGGATCAGTAACTATACACATTTAAAGAAGGTGATTTCTCACGACTTTGACTACAAGACATTGAGAACATGTTACTCCTAGTTGTTTAACAAAGGCTAACCAATCTTACAGTATACGAACGTTATGACTTGAATATGGCATTACGTATGTTCACCAGACGTATTTTCATTCAAAGGCGGGTGGAAGATCTTCAATTAGGTGTCAAAAGTTACCAAAAGAAGCTCAACCTCACCAAACCAGAGACATTCAAGTAGAATCTCAGGAACAGAACCGCTTACACTGCATATTCAGACCCTCAAGGAGTGATATACAAGGACCAGAACAACAAAAACATATTGATGCGCACTGATGAACTCCATAAATTCAGTGACGGCACGCTCAATGATGTTCGAACTGCTCTTCAAGATGCTTTAGGAATAAGGATGGAATACCTGCCAAAGAAGAAATGGAGTGGATTAGACAAACAAAGGGCTCGGGTTATGATCCAGGATATCGATAAGCAACTCTTTCAAAGAAGGTTAATGCGGAATCTGAAGAAGTTCGTTGGTGGAAGAGAATACGAGAATGACCTCAGGCTGCTGGAACGGACTACATAACTCTGTCGTATTTTATCCTATCTCTTTTTAGGTCAATCTTTTATATATTTTCAATCTTGTGAATATGTTAATAAATAGTGTAGACTAATATTAGGCAAATATCGTGTTTGAGTATGAATTTTCAAGAATTTCTGTTAGGAATTATACTTTGAGTTGATTATGACAAAACATATACAATCATATTTCTAATATTTGAGGGGGAGAGGGGGAAGCATTAAAATGTATTCCAATAATACGGCTGTTAATAATTGGATATCTTTTCCCCCAAACCATGAATATTTGAATCAATTGATATCCAAAAATATCAAGAAATTTGACATTTTTGATAAGGGAAGAAAATATGATTAAAATATATGGCTAAAGATGTGATCTTAAGGACTCAAGTGCGAGCTTCACCCTTCATGTGCTAAACGTTTTTGAATATCGATGCACATGTTGAGGGGAAGCATTTTTTTAATGGTTAAGGCTGAGAATAATACTGAAAGACCAACCATGTTTGTAATTACTTAGAGTTATAAGGTGGTTATGTTTAAAGGTGTTTGTTTCCCTTGAATTCCAGCCTGAAAAGGATGGGATCTCAACCAGGGACATTCCATTAGATAAAAATAGAAGTCCTTAGGTATGATAAAAAAGGAGAAAAAGTGAGAAAAGGGAAATAGTGCGACTTGAGATGGTCTCAGTACTGGTCAAACCTAAAACTCAAGGTACTAGTCATGAGTCTCGGTAAGCACTCTAATAAAGGTTTTATATGGGGTTGAAGAATTAAAAAGAAAAAGTTAAGAATAAAGGGGTGAAAGAAAGAAGCCCTCCTTTCAACTTAGCAGAAACGGTGGGCGGTCAATACAAAAACAGTCAGAAATTCTAAGATGTTGTACTGGTATTGAAGACAATCGTATGGTCCCGATAAGGTGACGCCAATGCACAATCCCTCCAAGGCCACTCAAAGGTCTCTCAAAATATATTCGTTTTCATTTCCCTGGGAGATTACACACTTTTCTATCGACTTTCTCACTCCGAGTTAGTTGGGATGAAGGTGGCACGTTCGGCTCCAGCTTGATTACTAAAACCAAATGTGCACTATTAAGTCTAGAGCCATAAGAGATCATCCATAAATCTCATTAGGACACTTATCCAAAATATGCTTGCTAATTCACACAATGTGAAAAAAAATATATATATCAAGAGTCCTACGCATCATCCTTGTAATTTTGCCAGAACATCAGAGTGATACCTTAAATTACTCACAATGACGATGGAAATCCTTCCAGAGCCAACATCAAAAAAGCTCTACGGTAGGTGACTTATGAGATCCTATATGGATCAAACTTGTGATACTGGATATCGATTTGGTATAGCTAATGAATTGACGGATGAATTTTGAAAAAGATAAAACTGTTGGTGTGTCACAAAAACCGTTTGCAAATTTGACTCACGACTTGCTTTTACTAAATCAAATTTCAATATTATGTACCATGGGAAGATCACAATGGTCATCTGGCATAGGAAAGCTGATCACGAATTATCGGCTCATTCTGAGGGAGATAGTAACTTACCGGTTTACTCTTGCCGTGTTGTCTGCTTTGAGACGCTCCAGTAATGAGAACGGTAAGTACAGCTGTGAAACCCTATCAAGGAGATTCTTCTGAATTCTACCTGATCACAGGCAGTATTTATACTGATTAACGAGGAATTGTGGTTATTACAACCGTATTCGACGAAGTGACAAAGCCACTTTTGTCCATACTTGTTGATTATCACTAACCCTTTCATGCAGGTAATCCCGATGGTCACAACTATTGGATCAAGACAAGTCAAGATTCAAAGCCACATGCTCATACTTGACCAAAAAAAGTAAAGACATCATGAAAGCTCAAGTGCATGTTTCAAAACTTGCGCTACTCTCATACCGTACATATTTCTTGAAGTGACGAAGTATTAAAGAAGTTTCCGTCACTCTGATACCGAACGTCTTTCTCAAAGTGACGAAGTGTTATAGTTAAAGATTTTCAAGAAAGATGTCTTATTCAAGCTTTCAAGACCAAGAAACAACAACAGTATGAGCATGTCGGTCCAAAAGTCACAAGTGCACAAGACGGAGACAAGATCACAAAATGATGATAAGAGATTATCCTTGGTTAATGATCTCAAAGAAGTTCAAGTTCACATACAAGTCAAGCCTATCAGAACAAGCTCAAGCCTAAAGTCAAAGCTCACTATGCCATATTCTCAAGATGAAGTCAAGAAAACAAATATGCGAGCACAAGACTGAAGACAAAGCATAGTATGCTAGGTTTAAGTTTTTGTAAAATGGAGTGACCTCCCTTAGGGGAAGATTGTTAGGGATACGAAAGTATCGATCACTTCCATTAATATCATTAGATAGCTCGTATAGTAATATTTGGAAACTAGATAGGCTAGTTAAGGAAAAGCCCATGGACAAGGCCTTACCAATCGACCATATGTAGTATTTAAACCCTTTCCATGCCATGGAAAGGGTGTTGGTTGTTCACTTGTTCATTTCTTAATCTAACATTGTCTCTTTTCCTTTCTCTCTCCAAGTGTTCAATCCTCCCACTTTCTCTCTCTAGATTTCTTGTCATTTGATTGTGAGATAAGATACATCATATATTCTACAATTGTTTTATATAAAATAACAAAAATAACCCAAATCTGACAAACCCTTTTGTGCACTAAAAGTCTTGTGCACTATTTTCATGCAAGGCCCATCTAGTGCACACAAGGACCCCTCTAGTGCACTATTACCCTTATTTTATACAATTACCCTTCTTGTAAACTAAAAGACTAATCTTGTGCACACTTACCCTTCTTGTGCACTAAAAACCCTTCAATGCACTAAGTTCTTAAAACAACCCGTAACCTATTTTAAATTGAAATCAACACTTTAGATCTATATTTAAACACATGTATACCACATTAAACTAGAAATATACCATATACATTGTTTCCCAAAGTTCTTGACCTGTTTGACCCAAAATGGGTCAAAATTGGCCTTGTCCTAAACACCCCTTTTCTGCACACTTCTTTTGTGCACTTTTGACCCATTTCTCGAAAACAACTTGTATAACTCGACTTAATACCAAAACTTTCAGAAATAACTATCATAACATAATACATCATTTCCATAATCGTTTGTGGTCTAAATGACCCAAAAACATTTACCTTAGGGGTTTGCCAAACCTCATTTTCATACAACACTCTATTGACATACATAACCATTGTTCCTTTATAAAGACCTGGACTTTAACACATTACAAATACATTTACAAATTCACTTATGACACTTGGGGGGTTCAACCTTGACACGAGCTCGGCATCTAACACTTACTTCATACGCATTCACTAAGTGCATCTGAATTTCCAAGCTCTCAAGTTATATGCCTTATTCCAAGGCCTTACCTTCTTCACATGGAACCTACAAAACATTGCAACTTAAACACGTAAGCTTTCGCTTAGTAAGTAACTCGCAATAACACGTTATCATACATGACATGATCAAAAGCATACACATACATATTGGCTAACCATTTAGTCATCCACAATCTCTTTACATACAAGCATCATAATAAAACTAACATATTAACACATCATAATCATAAATCTCATACGATACTTTAATTAGTCTTATATTAAACCAACGATCCCGCATTAAACTAGGACTTTAGACTAGCTAATTCATCTTCATCATCTTCACCTTCATGCCTCTTGAGTCCATACACTTAAAGTCTTAACACTTAACAAATTACCATACATAACAAATGATCATTCAATTATTATAACATGTTAATCCATGGTTACTTACCTTGAATCCAAGCTAATAACATCAAGAACACCATCAACATCAATCCTTAATTTCCTACTTAATAATCCTTACAAATACCTATCATTACATAAACATAATATTATCAAAGGTTTACACAACCCATTATTCTTACCCATTACTACTTCTAATCATCACATGATCATATCTTGATCATATGATGAAAACCCTAAATTACTAATTTTATTCAATGTCACTTGACCCATGATTACTATAATACCATATCTTTACTTTAAAACCATCTTTACCCAAAACCCCCAATTTTCCTCAAGACCCCTAATTTCTTAAATTTCCATTAAATCATAAATAATAGATTACTTACTTGAGGAGGATCATTATTAGGGTTTAAACCTTGAATTAGAACCTTAATTCATACTTAATTGATCACTTGGAAATCTTGATATTTCCCTCCTTTCTTTCTTGTCTTGGTTCGTCCCTCACCAACACCACACAAGGACAATATGGAGAAATCTAGAAAGCCTAGGATTTTCCTAGGATATATTTAGTTAGCTAAATGTTTGCCTAATTGGAACATTTAGTCCTTCAAGTCCTATTTTCTCATAATTGTAACACATCATATTTTCTAAAACCATTTACATATTATTAATACTTATAGTTTGACTAACGGGTTTGACTAGCCAATCATGTAACGTCTTCAAAACTATAAAAGTCATAGTCAAACTCATTCTATGGCATTATCGTAATAAAATACCTAAAAGCCGGTTTTAGGGTGTTACAATAAGCCAAGGCTTACGGACCAAGACTAAGCCATGGTTTGGGCTTAGCTTATTGGGTCGTGAGTTAAATAAGCCCAAAACCAAATCTGTATAATTTTAAATAAGCTAATAAGCTACGTAGTGCTTTTAGATATCAAAATAAGCTATTAAAAATAGCTATAAAAATATGACAAAAGAGGTAAATAACCAAAAATATTTCCTTTTTGTTCCTTGTGTTTTTCGAACCTTATAAGCCAAAAAATAAGCGCACCAAAGCTTATAAATAAGTCAAATAAGCTACAATCTATAATAAGCAAATAATGTCACTTCCCAACACAACCACTATATTAAAATAACCAACCCTTGTTTCCTTTTTTCTTTGTGTTCGAAGCAAACGCACCCTTGTATGGGGTTTCGTATATTTTTCGTGTTTGATTTTTATAAAACGAGTCGTACAATTAACATCTATGCATCATTTATCATTCAAAAGTACAAGAATTTTTAAATAAATGACAACTTACAAAGAGGGTTTTGAAGACGAGACCGACACAAAACCGACAACCCAAACATTGTTTTTATAAACCCACGCCTATTGGAATCAACCCGATAATGTTTAAACCTTCATGTTTCTTGATCAAAATCAAAATAGAATGTGTGTGTGTTGTGTGGGTTTGGACGAAACAAAGAAAAGAAGAGATTTTTATCCTTTCAGTGTCAACCAACTTTTTATGCTCATTAGCTTTACTTTTTTCCGATTTCGACATTTCTTTCAACTTATCCTCCTTATCAAGAAAACTTTAATTCAGCTCGTAATTACTTAAGTTTTGTCCACCGGCATCTTGTAATTCCCAACCTAGACTCCCGATTTGCTGCATCAACAAATTATATGTAACGTTGTTATTTAAATAAGGAACATCATAATTTACTTTAACCCAAGGCATGCGATCTAATAATGAATGTCACACACATGTGATCTAGTCAATGTCACACACAATTGCAAACTCATACGCTAATACCCAAAGAACATAAATCATCCCAAACAATATGTAGTAAGTAGATAGACAACTTACCATTTTCGATGTATTAAATATTTGGGTCCATTATCTGGTAGCATAAGTGGGTAACATAAAAAAATTGTTACACATTGTACCTTATAACATATTCGTGATTTTAGCTAACTAAATAAATTAAACCAAACAGACCCTTAATCTTACATACCAACATTTTATAAAAAAATTACAGGTAATAACAAAAGGGGGATACCTTAAGTTTTGGGTTTAGCAGTACCATCGGAATCAGTACGGAAGAATCCCCATTCCTCAACGATCACCACAAAATAAGTACACTGAAACCTTGATCCTAAGAACACAAAAAGACAATTTAAAGACAGCAAAAATAACTCATAACTGAAAAAGTGATATTTTTAGCAAAGAAAGAGAGAACCTTACTTAGAAAATCCTGAATATGAAAGTGTCTTGTCGAAAGGCAGATATTTTAGAGTTCTGTATGATTAGCAGCCAGGAGACGCCAATCAACAGCACCTCCAAATTGGTATTATACATCAAAACATAAAAAACAAAATCTCCTAAATTTCTTTATATAAATCTGAGTTCAATAGTCATAAATAAATTTGATACAAAAAACATACTTTGTGATTTTACAAACATATTCAGAGGCCAGCACCGCTTCTAGATCTTGAGCACTTTTTGGCTTGTGACCAATTTAGTAATTATCAACCTGCAAAAAAACCAAAAATTTATAAAAACCATAAAAAATTTTGAAAACCTTCAAAATTAATAGAACCCCCAAATTATGACAAATAAGGATCATCGGACACACACCCAAACACTCCCTTTATCTTACATCATGCATGGAGAACAATGTGTCACTTATCTAATATGAGGGAACTCGGATGAGGACCCATGACATAAAAATTAGTGATAGATGGCTACAACATATATGTATTCTATGTAAGTTGGTAGCAGTCAACAACATAGCTAGTAGTAAAATCAGACCAAAAACATAGTTGCTTTAAATTGTCAGATGCAAATTTAAGAAGTATAAAATGCCTTTATCCAACCTTTCAGCAAAAAAATATTAGATATCATGTGCATCTGTGTGATTAAGAGAAAGAAATAACAGAGTCAGTATGTATACATTCATTACCTCTTTGCATATCTTTGACTATTATGCGGTCTTTCTTATAATTCTTCACATGTAAAGAAACTAACTTTGCAGCACTTGTACCGGCAGCGACCAATGATCTCAAAGGGAGTGTAGGCCTTTAAACAATTTATGAATCTGCAAAATGCCAATTAGAATTATGCATTCATCTAATAATGCAGGTGAACACACATATACGTATAAATACGTATAAATCTACAACACCTGATTATGAGAAATATCTTCCAACCACTCATCAAAAATTGTCTCACATACACTGCTCCAGCCATAAACACCAACACCTGAACCAAGTTTTTTCAGTTTAAGCTCTACCCCACGCTGAAAAGTAAAACACTAATTTGTATATTTTGTTAATTTGATAGTGGTTTATAATTTTTGCATTTCTTGCTACGTTTACAATAAAAGTAATAATTAGTTCGACAAACTTAACCGAAACAAAATTATTTATTTTCTTGTTGAATGCGGGTGTATTGTGGGGTAAATGTTTGTGTTTAAGTGAGGTATGTTTGTGTGGTTGGATTGGAGACCATTACAAATTCCAAACATTTAACCAATTGATTACCTAATTTTTTCAGTATCATATAAACAACTTTAGAACACACATCCAAGGACCAAACACACCTTATGACGACCTTAGTAAAAGGAGTTAATGCAATACCTGTTCAACAGGTTGACGTGTCTTTTGAGCCAACTCTTAGAAAAGATAATCTCTAATTCTTAGAAGCCCATTCGCCTCATTTTGAATATCATCAGCGTGTACAACAAACGATAAAAGGGTAACACCTATCGACACGCAGAAAAGAAGTTGTATGAAGTTGCTGACAACAATAAGAAACATCAGCCACATGAAAAACAACAAATAGAAAAAGACACTTACGTTCGGTGTTAACAGAAGCAGAGGGTGCAGACTGACTACGCGAGTTGCGAGATTCCTGAACACATAGTCGAATACATGGACTGTTAATATACAGTCTTTTGTAGCTAGTGGGACAACGGTCTTTTGAGAAAAAAAATCTACAACTATAACATACAAACAAATAAAACTTTACTAACAAAAAAAAATCATTAGTTTTTATATACCTGAAGGCTCTCGTAATTAATTTCAGCATTCTTCACATCCGCATCTATCATTCTCCACAGTCAAATAAACCGTTTCAACACATAATAGGTAGATTTGTTAAAACCATTTTAGTTGCAATAAAAAGTCATCGAGCTAACTACGGCGTTTGGGATTGCTAATTTCAACCTACTTATCTGGTTAGACATAAGCGTCTATCAACCTGCTTAGTTTAAGCGGTATTTTAAGATGTCTAAAACACATATCAATCCCAAATGTATTTTGCAAATACACAACAAGCTCAAATGTGGCTAAGCGGATGTTCAATCTTTATTCTAATAGCAGCCAAATAAGCAGTAGCAATTTGCAAATCTATATCTACTATTTCAAAGATTACCCATATATGCCCATATATATTAGTAACAAATTACATGTTTTGCTTAGGCGTACACCTAGGAGTTAAAACATAATTTTTACAACATCTTTGGACGTTGGAACATACAATTATATCAACATGGGTTATAGTACAGATATATGCACCTTGAGTTACGCGCGACACAGTTGCATTATAATAATCGATATTACTTAACGACCATAACTTGTAATTTATAATGTGACCCGAAGTTTTCTAGTATTTTTATTGAATTCAAAAATATATTTACATGAACTTAGAATATTCACACTATATGTCTTATGGTTAGTTTGGTTTAAATTAAGTATTGAACATTTACGGACGTACCGGAACGCGTTGTTTGACATTCTAATCCGTTTGCCGAACAAGCCTCTCGAAAAGTGATCAAATAAGATTGTAAACCTCTAAAAGGGTATAATATATGAAATAAAAGATTTATTGACTAAATAAAATATAGATTGCCTACCGTCAACACGGTAATCACTAATGAAAAACAGTAAAAGTTAGAAAGTCAAAGGACTTAAATTGAACATTACATGACTAGAAAATCCGCAAGGGTTGAATAACCTTTCTATGAGGTTGCAGCTTCAAGTAAACCCACATACCTACTTCAAATTCCCTCTCAGATCTTTTTCTATCAGCATATCTCTTCATTCTGTCCTAGGCCCTTTTGAGGTGGAATTTAAGCATTTCAATAGCAGTTTTTCTATCTTGTAAGGTCCTGTCAACCACTTCCACAACACTTTCACCAGCTACATAAGGTACATGTAATGGAGGTGTTTGCCCATACACAACTTCAAAAGGGGTAACATTGGTAGAGGAGTGTTTTTTTGTGTTATGCCAATATTCAGCTAGTGGTAACCATTGCACCTATTCTTTTGGCCTTTCCCCTGACATACACCTCAGGAAGCATTCCAAACACTTGTTCACCACTTCAGTCTGACCATCAGTTTGACTTTAAGTAATTTGAAAAGGGATTGCTAGAAGTTATTAGAAACACAACATCTCTATCACTAATAATTGAACTTGGTAGCCCATTTAGCCTGTACACAGAATCCAAAAAGACTTGAGCCGCAAAACTAGCAGTATATGGTTGACCGAGGGCCATGAAGTGTGCATATTTATCGAGTCTATCCACCACTACAAAAATGACTGACTTGCCTTGTGACTTAGGCAAACCCACAATAAAGTCCATAGAAACTTCACTTCATACTTTCTAAGATATTGGTAGGGGCTGAAAATAACCTGGATAAACTGATAAATCAGGCTTTTGCCTCTGACATATGTCACACTCCCTTATGAACCTTTTGACCCCTTTATGCATCCCCTTCCAGTAAAATAAGGTTCCAATCTTATGACTTGTAACAATGGTTCCTAAGTGTCCGCCCACTGCATCAGTATGGAAGTGCTTAATGATAGTAGTTCTGAGCAACTCATCATTCCCCACAACTATTTTTCCCTTCCTCTTTAACACAGACCCCTCCCAAGTATACTTGTCACCATTATAAGTTCTACTTGTTAATTGTTGGATCTTTTCTTCTGTTGAACTGTCTTGTTCATAACTGTCTTTGATTTTTTTGTAGCAAATCACTTGTAATAGTGAGAAAAGCCAAAGAGTTTAACTCAGAACTGCATTACACCCTTGACAAAGCATCTGCTACTATGTTCTCACTTCCCTTCCTATAATAAATTTCATAGTCATACCGCAAGAGCTTAGGTAGCCAATTAGTTTGAAAAGGGGTAGTTAGTCTTTGATCCAGCAAGTACTTAAGACTAAAATGATCTATTTTTATCTTAAAATGCCTATCCAACAAATACCCCCTCCATTTCTCCAAAGCCAGCAACATAACAAAAAATTCCTTCTCATAAGTAGATTAAGACTAGTGTTTGGAAGAAAGTGTCTTACTTAGGTAAGCAGTGGGATGTCCCTCTTGCTGCAATATTGCACCAATTCCAAGACCTAAGGCGTCAATTTCCACAACAAAAGTCTTTTGAAAACTGGGAAGAGCTAAGACGGGAGCTTGGGTCATGGCTTGTTTTAGCTCTGTAAAGGCAATTTATGCAGCTTCATCCCACTCAATGGCATTCTTCTTTAGTAATCTTGTAAGTGGTTTACTAATAATGGCATAGTGTCTAATAATTCTCCTATAGTACCATGTCAAACCCAAAAAGCCTCTCAACTGTTTCACTGCCTGAGGTATTGGCCAATCCACCATTGCCTGTATTTTAGAAGGATCAGCAACCACCCCCTCTACAGTTATAAAATGGCCCAGATACTCCACCTTGTGTACACCAAAATGGCATTTACTTAGTTTAGCAAACAAGGAGTGTTCCTTCATAACTTCTAACACTCTCCTCAAATGTTCCAGATGGTCTTCCTCGGTCTGAATGTATGAGAATGTCATCAAAGAAGACTAGTACAAATTTCCTCAGAAAGGGTTTGAAAATTAAGTTCATAAGTGACTGAAAAGTAGCTGGTGCATTAATGAGTCCAAAAGACATCACCATGAATTCATAGTGTCCCTCATGAGTTCTGAAGGCAGTTTTATGAATGTCAGCTTCATTCATTCTTATTTGATGATACCCTGACCTTAAATCTAACTTTGAAAACACTTTTGCTCCATTAATTTCATCAAGTAATTCCTTAATTACTAGAATAGGGAATTTGTTTTTCACTGTATGTTTGTTAAGCTGCCTATAATCCACACACATCCTCCAAGATCCATCTTTTTTCTTAACCATTACAATAGGAGAAGAGAAAGAACTTTGGCTATGTCTTATCAAACCAGCTTCCAACAGTTCTTTTACCATCAGCTATATTGCATCCTTCTGATTTCGTGGGTGTTTGTAGGGTCCGATATTGATAGGAGTTGTTTTAGGCAATAAGAGAATAGTATGGTCATGTAACCTTAATGGTGGCAATTTTTTTGGGGATTCAAAGATTGTGGTAAAATTGTCAAGGAGTGTTTGGATTGTGGAGTTTGGTGTTCTGTACTTCTAGTCATCTTCATCAGGGTTATTGGACAAACACAAATGGCCATGGAAGTGATCTCAGTGCCCATTTGACTTAGTGAACCTTGCACTTGCGTGCCTTGCATCCATTGGGCTGATGTGTACCTCTCAACACACACTTTTTGCCATTTTTCACAAACTCCAAAACTAAATTCTTAAAGTTACACTAAATGGTACCCAAAGTAGATAGCCACTGTATTCCTAACACCATTTCACAACCTCCTAAGGGCAAAATCATGACATCAGCTACATATGTTTTACCTTGCAACTCCCACTGAAAGTTTTTGCACTCATACATACTTGACATCACTTGTCCATTAGCCACTCACACTTGTAAGGGACACATTTTTCTCATTTTACACCCTAGTTTCTTAGCAACACTCAAGTCTAAAAAGTTGTGGGTGCTTCCAGAGTCAATCAATATATGCAACAATTGCTTTCCCACAAATCCTTTAATCCTCATGGTCTGGTAATTTGGAATCCCAATCATTGCATTAAGAGAGATTTGTGGGTTTCGACCTTGATGAGCCTGTTTCGAGTGTATGAGCTTTAGCTAATGGGTTATGCTTCTCATACGCTATCACATAGTTTGTTCAATTGTTGACAAATATTATCCCTAAGAGACAAAATGTTTAACAACTTACATCTCTGCAGAGATGGGTTTTACAAAAAAATTCGCCGAACTTTCTACAAAAATCGTACCTAAAATCGTTAAAAGGAATTATTATTATTTTTTTTTGTTAATTTTTTTTGGTGAACTAAGACAAAGCTTTACATGAAATTCAGATAAGAAACATGGACATGCCCATGATCTTTTAATACAGACAAACACTACCAATCACATAAAAAAAGGAATTATTTTTGCTAGACATTTGGCCTTTTAAAATAAACAAACCACATAAATGTAGTTTGCTTTGAAATAACATTGTGTTTACTTTAACATAAATGTAAATGTAGTTTATTTTAGGGTAAACACAATGGTCAATATGAATAAACCAGGGATGGTGTTTGCAACGATTTACTCTAAAACAAATGTAGTTTGCTTAGAAAAACCATTTTGAAATATATTAATTCCTTCCAGATGCGTATTTTTGCTATAAGGTATCTAATGTACTTCTATTTCGTGTCATTGCTTTAAAAGTGATTAGAGGTTTTGGTTTACTAATATACATAACAAACAAACCAACAATAATATTAAATATATTTTTTTGTGACTATAATTCTATTAATGTTCAAAGAAGATGAGCTGCTAAAGTGAAAGTTTCTAGTCTCCATCATCACATTTTAATTTTAAAAAAAAAAGTTGCTTAGCTTCTAATGCTTATGAAGTTATGATGACATTGCTGCAAATGCACTACAACCACGCCCACAAGCAACATGTCACTAGAAATAACAAAACTTTTTGTGTAACTTTTATGAGTTTGATCAAGTCTTTATCAACCAAGCGATTGTGTGTTCAACTAGTGCTTTTGTAGCCGAGAATAAAATCATACATTCAAGTATTAAAATGTTTTGGAAACCGTAATCCTTAATTCATGTATCTTCATCACTCACGGAAAATGCTTATTGAATGTTTAGTATTCATCACGCGCACACCCATACAAATTTACAATCTAACTATACACCCAAATCTACACATAACAGCTGCTAGTATGCTACTGAAGAACTTTTTTTCGCAGGTACAATGATTTTGCCGTTTTTCATACAATGACTCGATTCTTAACTGGTACCATTTTTTGCAACAGAGTTGACAGCTTCTGTGACATTGGCATGACTCTTGCGCTGTCTTTGCCCCTGTATCAATCAGATTTTAATACAGTGAAATGTATACATAGTCATGTAACTTGCTTTCTCATTATATATAAGGTAGAGGTGGCAAAATGGGTAGAACCGGCAACTGGCCAAAAATTGACTTTTTAAGGGTTGAACATAAAAACTTTTTCTTCCAACATTCTCAAAAAGATTTACCGACAGTTTGTGTGTAAAATATATTTAGAAAAGCAACTTTACTTAAATGGTTTTTTGCACTAACAGTACACTCTGGGTGTCTTTCCACCTGTTTTTTGTAGCTAATATTCTTGTAATTTTACTTTTTTGATCCGTTGGTGATAAATTTATAACCCGTACACCATTACTAAGTAAATAGGTTGAAATGCCACCACTAATATGTGTCACCAGAATTCTCAAATGAGCTCAGAACAATAATATAACTTACATCCCGTGTTAATTGATACTCATCTGATTCAAGCATGCGAACAACATCTCCCATAGTTGGTCTCTTGTCTGAATAAGGATCCACACACCTTAAAGCAGTCAAAAGAGCCCGCTTAAGTGCTCTTATTGATGGTCTCGCATCAATGTCAGGGTCCACCAACTCATCCAACCGCCTATTTGCAACCATCCTTTTCAACCAATCAACCAGATTTACCTGTAATCCCACCGAAAACTTGTTTTAAATTTAGAACCAGTACCTTAAGTTGTTACACACTTTATACTCATGAGAAAATGCTTATGTTACGTACCTCTTCTGATGGACGTCCATAATCTACTGGATTTCGTCCTGTGATTGTTTCCAAAAGCAGAACTCCAAAGCTATAAACATCGCTCTTTTCATTCAGAAGCCCACTGTTTGCATATTCTGGAGCAACATATCCAAATGTTCCCATTACTCTTGTTGTGATATGACTCTTCCCAGCACCTAATAACTTAGCCAGTCCAAAATCAGACAGTTTAGCATTAAATTCGGCATCTATTAGTATATTACTGGATTTGATATCTCGGTGCACCACTTTAGGCTCAATAGCCTCGTGCAAATATGCAAGCCTGCAAATTGCAAATTATTGTTTCATGAGATTACTGATGAAAATCCACATAAGAATAACAGAGTAGCACCTAAGGAATCTAGACTACTTACGCCTTAGCAGTACCAACTATAACTTTCATTCGAGCTTCCCATGTAAAATATCCATGCTCACGCATTGCTCCATGCAGCCATTGCTCTAAATTACCATTGTTCACATACTCGTAAACCAACAGCCTAGCCATAAATAAACCATTTTAAAAGTTAAAGATAAAACTTATATTTATAATAGAAGGTAAAATTGGCTAGTTGAGCAGGTCGAGTAACAAGCCGAACGGGTAATTTTTAAACGGGTCAGACTGAAACATTTTTTTCGCAGACTTTATTTATTAATTTCACACATACTGACACTTCAAATATGAAAAAAGAAATCATACTATTTCCATAAAAACTACAGTACAACATTTTAATAAACACTTTGTTAGGTAATATGCATAAAAAAACACAGCTGGTGACTTTTTGACCTCTTTGACCCGTTATCATTTCAACAAACTAGTTTTTGTTTTGTCCCTTCGACATGTAGTGATAGAAACATAATACAAATATACCCATTAATACATAATCAAATGGGTCGACATTGCCATCTTTATATAGCTTTAACTAGAAAACATTTGAAAAGTACCTGTGGGTTCCTTCGATACAGTAGCCAAGGAGTCTAACTAAATTTTTATGCCGAACATGGCCAATTGCCTCAACTTCTACCCTAAATTCCTTCTCGGCTTGTCCTCTGTCAAAACAACATTTAAAAGATAATTCCTTAAAAAGTGATAGATTTAAATACCCAAAAGTAAAATTGTAGAGAAACTTACACATTGTCGAGTATTTTCTTAATAGCCACGAGAGATCCATTCACAAGATGGCCACGATATACGATTCCATACCCACCTTCACCAATAACATTATCCTTAGAAAATTTGTTTGTTGCATTTTCAAGATCCCTCAATGTAAACCAATGACCCCAACCAAGGTGAGAAAACTCAGGTAAACCAGATAAAGGAGAACTTGCACTCATAGGATGTGAAGAAGATCTATATAGATTATCCATTTCTTGTTGGTCAAAATGATTGAATGATCCTGATCGACTACTATTATTGCTATGTGTGTTCTTTTCCATACTTGTACGTGTTGAAATCTTGTATGATTCCTTATCTTTATCTCTGAACTTGTTCCATAGGGTGCGAGAACTATCATCACGGCTTACAAAAGTCTTGGCTGAATTTTTATCAACCCGTATGTCTTTAATCTCAGTTGATGTTGTCACTGTCGTCGGATTTTGGCTATAAGCAAGCCTATGGTTATCCTTCTTGGATTTCTTTCTCATAAATCCGTAACATGAAAGCATTATGAGAACCGCAACAACCCACAGATATTTCAGGAAAATGCGACACTTAAGGCCTGCAAAACAGAATTTCACAAAGATGTAGTCAAAATTCTTTATATAGGTAGAAAGCATAACAAATGTTCTGAAAGCAACAGAATTATGAAATACATAAATGCATAGATATGTGACATTAAACTTTAAAACAGATTAAATGAAACTTGGATGCATTTGATGTGATTGTTGGGTCGTGATTATAAGCAATAACGTCAAAGAACCGAATGCGCATTACTTCGAAAATTTTACCTGAAAATGCAAAGAAGCTCAAAAGCCCATTTGGATAAGAAGCAATATCAAATGTATACAACAGATTATGAGATCTTGTTCATGGGTTTTGTGTAATTTCCAAAAGGGTATCTATATATGTGTAAGAACCCAAAAATATGACTTGAACTAGAAGATATATGGAACCAGAAAATGAGAGAACCAGAGAAGTAATCACATGCAATTATGTGACTATGAGTTGTGGTGTATCTGTTGTTGTTAATATCAAGAAAAGGTAATGTGAAACACAAGCATAAAACTTGCAAATTCTTTGCATTCCCCTTTTCGAATTCACTAAAAGTATTATTGTCTATTTAAAGCTAGTTTGATCAAATGTCACTTGTGATTGCAACTGGTTGTCAAGATTTCCCATATGTATGTTTATGTTACATTAGCTTAAAACTAAAGTCTAAATTATCTTTACGCGGATTTCTCATTGGCCACGTTTATAGCTTCATAATAAAATACATGATTTATACGTATGGCTTAAGTTTTATACTAGTTGACAGCATTGGCCAGATAATATTAATAGGGAAATTTGCTTATCTTTGCCTCAAGTGTTCCTCAATGGTTTGTATTTTCGAAATAAAACTTACCCTGTATCTTCTTTATAAAGTACAGTTTGAAAAAACAGTTAATGTAGAGATTTTTAAACCAGTTATCTCTAATGGTAATTAAATACACAACTTCACTTTATAATAAAGAAAAAAAACCCTATTATGTTAAACCAAATTTATATCATATGAGAAGAGAGAAAAAGAAAATGTAAAGGCGGCAATACGAAACACGACTCATGACCGACATGAAAGTAAACGGATTCCGTTGGATATGGGAGGTTTTCGGTCGTGTTCAGGTCAACCAACTTACCCATTTATTAAACCGGTCATGTTCGGCTTGAGGTGTGTTAAACGGGTTAAATAGGTCGTGTTTAGGTTAGGCGTAAAACAACTTAGGGTTGACACACCTAACCCAATTATTAAAGCATGTCGTGTTCGGGTTAGAGGTTTATGACCCGCTAACTCGTGATCTCAAACCTAACACAAATTAACATCTCTAAAAAATTATTATGGAATAAAAAGAAGAGGAAAGAGAAACAAATAATAAAATATTAAAGAGAAGTAATAAATAAAAGAATAAGCGTGTGTTTGGATCGGAGGTATGATTATTAACGAATGCCAGTAATAATATTTTTACATGTTTGATTTACATGAATGGGTACGATGAAATCAGTCTGTCAAAGTATGGGGTATGAGGAAATCAAATTGTCAAAGTATTGGGTTTTCTTATAGTAATCCAAAAGATGGCTTTTCAATACTCATTTCGTCTCACCCGCCTTCATAAAAAAATGATGACGTTGTCTGGCCCACTTTGCCCTCATAAAATGTCATACGGCTACACCGGTGCCTACCAAACAAAACATACGTATTGGAATGAGTAAAAGAGATAAATAAAAATTAATAGGATATTATGAGAAAATGAGAAAATAAAATATTCTTATGGAAGAATGTATTATAGTAATTATATAGGGTTTATATTTATCTAGGATAAATATATACTTAACATATCAAAGGTATTTTCATATATATTATGTATGTATGGATCGACCCATGTATTATGATAAGGACTACGTTTTATTAGTTATTAAACATAGGAACTAAGAGTTAAATCTTAGAAATTTTAACTCTAGTATGTTTAATAGAAGATTGCCTATAAATACAAAGCATCTCAATTAGGGATTCATAACGCCTCCTAAGCCTCAAATTTGTTCCCCCTCTCCTCCATTAACCTTAAATTGACCCAAATCCTTAGGAGTTTGGTTGATCGACTTCTAGGTGTGGGTTCGTGGTTAAGCTTAATTGCTTTATTTGTGTTCAATTCACATAGGATCTAGCCCTACTTATACCATGTGTCGTTTCTAACTTGGTTTTGAAAACAAAGGGACACGATGGCACTTTTGGGGATCTTATTCAGATTTCGAATCAAGAAACATAATTGTTTTGAATGAGAGAGATTTGATCCATATATCATTATTAACCTGGTATCGGAAACAAAGGGACACAATGAGAGTCAACCATTTATATCATTACACGAATAATCGTTTTGGAGAGCAAATACATCTTGAGATGATTAGTGACAATACCTTGTAGCTAAAGGCTCTGTTGTCCATATAATTTAACTTATGTTATGTCATGCACAAGCGAGAGCTGTAAGAAGTTCATGTGTGCGTGGTAAAACATATAAACTAATACCGCTAATCTTTTCATAGTGTGGAAACTAGAAAGGGGGGGGGGGGTTGAATAGTTTACAGGTTCGTTTTACGTTTTAAAAGTTTGCTTTCAAAATATTTAGATTCGAGTTGTATGTTCAACCAATCAACAATATGAATCAACAATGTAAATATCTAAACTAATACTAAATAACAATCACAACAATATAAAGAGATGAGAGAAGGAACAATCAAACCAAGACACCAAGATTTATAGTGGTTCGGCTACGAAGCTCTTCTTCACCCTACTCCACTCCTCGAGTATCCTACTCGAGATTTCACTATGTCAACAAGCTCCCTTCAGGCGGAGAAAACCGTTTACACGTCGCTTACGTTATTTTCCGACACTAAGCTAAATGTCGAGTCCTAATCTTAGCTAGAACCAATCTACCACTTCACAAACACTATACAATCACAAGATCTACACTATCGGATTTACACACAATCCGAATCACACAATTACACAAGATAATTACAATAGAGATTTGATACTTAGAAGAAGAGAGGAGAGATCACTAAATAACAATTCGTTTCTTGGCGAATACGAATGTTCTTCTCTTGCACTTGATAGAGAGGAGAGATGAGAAGAAGAGATTAGATCACTTGAAACAAGATCAAACAATGTTAGTGATCAAGAGATTTAGTGAGAGAAAGAAGGTTTTTAGAGAGAGAAAGAAGACTGGAAAAATTCGTGCAAAGAGGTGTGTTTTTCTGCCAGAAATAGTGCAGTATTTATAGACAGGATTTCCAACGGCTAGCTGGCGGCGGTCCCGGCGGTCCCAGATATATCTGGGGGCCGCCAGACCTATAAGGGGGCCGCCACTAGACTCCGCTCTTGTTTTTGTCTTTTTGTGGGGAAGGTTGTATCTGGTATGGAAGCTTCCATTTTGGGGGGAAAACCATATTCAAATTTTATTATTTAAATAAAACATTTTTTTTATTATAGTTTTTTTGTAGATTTATTATGTTGAATACTTTTTGTTGAATATTGTAATGGTTAAGAAAAAATATTTTCTTGATCACTAATTATGCTTAATGATTTGTTTGTTCATACCTTAAGTGATCACTAATCTTAGAAATGAGATTTTACATTTTGTTATTATCAAAATATTTTTATCGTAAACGTTTTTACATTTTGTTATTATCAAAACGTTGAGAGGTCGAAAAATATAAATAACGTTTTTAGCCATTATTTGTATTAACAATCTCCCTATTTTTGATGATGACAAAATATAAACTCATTTTGTATAAAATTAAAGGTTTCAAATTATTAATGAGTTTCATTCCATTTCTCCTCCTTTTTTGTCGAATTCAAAATGGATTATCGTCGAATTGTTGTAGAAAGAAAGAAGTCGACGATATCAAGACTCCCCCTTGATGTAGGCTCCCCCTCGTTTGGGGCACCAAGGGATCGATCTTACGAAAATTGTTGGCTACAAAACAAAGTTAGAAGTACAAGTGCAAGACAAATATCTTTAAGCATAACTATAAATTCAAGTCGCCCGTAAAAGAGTTTTATTCAAGAAGACATGACCAATTAACTCATACAAGAAGACATGAGATTGCAGACAATACTAGATGGATTCATACCGTAATAGTATGAAAATAACAAGATAAGATAGATAAAGCAAAAACATATTAAGGCATAGAGCTAGACTAGTAGATTCTTGAAGTCTAGGAGATGCCACAAACAAAAGATGGGTTGTTTATTATTTAGACGAATTAAGCATTCTAAAATGGTCAATTATGGTGAGGAGGTTGTTATTGAGGAGGGGAAATGCGTGGAAGGACCAATGATGATAGATTTGATACGATTAAGATCATCTCTCAGTATATCAAATAGATCTCGGGTTTGCAAGCAACAGTGGCACAACCCTAAGTGAAAGTTTACTTGATCTAAAGTAGGTGGAGGGATACATGGTAAAGTAGGAGGTAAAGGATTGATGGCTTTAATTGCTTGTTGGAGGTTAATTTCAAGGAGATTTGATAAGTGATGAAGTTCATTTAGATCATGTACTATTTGGTTTTGAGTTGGATTTTGTAGAGGTAAAGAAGATGACAAGGAATTGGTGGTGATGGGAGAAGTAGGTGGTCCTATGAGGTGGAGGAGATGGTGGTGAGGAAGGAAGATTGTGATGTTGTCTCTAAGGTTCAAGAATGGCCCTACGGTGTTTTCGTGAGTAGTCACGAGAGGTTTTGCTAGAGGAGGAAATGAGAGAAAAGAGAAGTGAAGAATTTAGAGGAGGAGTGATTGAGTGTGAGGAGGATGAATGAGGTGATGTTGTTAAATAGGTAAATTTTATGTAAAGCATGATGTTTAGAGATGGAAAACATCTAAAAGGTGTTTGGTTTATTTGGGAAAAGTACAGCTGTGGCTGGAGTAGATAGGGACAGGGATGCTGAAAAAGAGGAGACAGGAAGAATTTCGTGACTTCTTCTGTTGGCGGTCCCTTAAACATGTGGCGGTCCCATATATATTTGGGGGCCGCTGAGTGTTTTTTGGGGGCTGTTTTCTGGAGAGTTGTGAAATTCTCCATATGTAGCTTGTTTTTCAGATTTACCCAAAAATAATAAGGTTGGAAGGAACATTGTGGCATTTCCCATCTTTTCAATAATCACATAATCTAGCTAAAAGGAAAAAGCATGCAATGGAGCTAGGTAGAAGCATATAAATGACATAAAAGTCCATGAAATGTCATATAGCAAGCATGAATAATGACTAAGAGAAGTTATACACGTACTAGAATAACCGAGATAGAAGTCAAAGAGATATTACATGGCAATAATAATAATAGTACGTATGTCTAGCATATTAAGGTGGACAAAAAAGGAGAAAAATTAGTAAGATGTAGAAATATCTCAAACACATGTCGAGAAGATATGGAGATGATTGCTTGATGAGGTGTTATTTTATACACTTTTTCGGGGTCGTTTAACCCTTTAAATCGTGCATTTATGCCCAAAATAGGTACTTAATCGTTCCTTTTCAGGTATTTAGCTTTTGGAAGGCATTTGGAGGAAATAAACATGACTTGGGCTTATTTGGAGAAGAAACGGACAAGACTACGGACCTACACCAACATCTCTCAAGATTATGTTCTTAGCGGCTGGAGACGGCGTCACAGATTACACGTGACGCCGTCACAACTCTTACCACGACGGCGTCACAAGAATCCATGACGGAGTCTGTAACCGCACGGACCCAGCCCTTGATCTCGAATAATTCTATTTTGACGCGGCATGATTAATAACGGCGACGCAGTCTCAGTGGATTTTTCCTATATATAAAACTGTTTTAGGGTTTATGTGTGTACTTTTAGAAAAAAGAAAGAACGAACCCTAGTTGTTTTAGCAGCTGTTTGGGGACGATTTTAGGGCTCTTAAAACCACCTATTTGTACTTCTTCAATTCATGTTTCAATCAGTAAGACTTTATTAATCATTCTATAATGTCTTATGTGTAGATTCTTATCGGTTCTTGCTTTTCTTTAACTTGCTTGGCCTTAAACTCTTATATTGTGTTTAATTTATGATTGTATGATAAACCTAGGATATAGATCTTAGTAGTGTTGCTTCGTGTGTATGAATATGCATGTGGGTCATAGAAATAACCTGCTTTTGTCTGTATCGCTGTTGAAATGTCTAGGAAAACATAATTGTGTAGAAAGGATACCATCGGGTAACAGTCTTCATACTACCTTGCCCCTTATATGGTTGATCCACTCTTAATATATTTCAAATGCATTTGAATTTTTACTATTAGGGGCCTTGTAATAGTCTTTCATACTACCTTAGTATGCGTTGACTTAACGAAAATTATTAAATTTGACGGCGGGTTGTGTAATTCGTTTCATGATTAGGAAATAATTACATGAGTTCATCACACGTTGTGACCAAAGCAACAATACCAGGAGAATCAATCTAGGGAGTAATACATGATTAAATGAACACAATCTTTTATCTTATTGTTATCACCAGTAGCGTAGTTTTATATTTAGTTTAATAGCTAAAACCAACCAATCTCTCAAACATATGATTTACCTACTTTCCATAAAACATAAAAATATAAAAATAATCTTCTCTCAACCTTTAGAATTCTGTTAGACCTTGATCAAGCCTTCCCAACCTATTCCCCGAGTAAACGATAACAACCCCCCGAGTCTTGCCTATACTACTACTACAACGATTAGGTGCTCTGCCTAGGGAGTTGTAAAACTTCGTGTAAAAGTCCTACGACGACCGTATCAAGTTTTTGGTGCCGCCGCCTGGGGAATAGTTAGGTTTTGATCATAGTTTAGCTTAGTTCTACTTGCTTGAATCCTTTCAAGTGAGAATTTAATTCCGCATATTAGCTTTCTCGTAGTCTATCTTTTCTTTGTGTTAATTGTTTCGTAATCTATTCTCGTCAACCACCATGGGGAGAACGAGAATCCTATCAGCACTCTTAGGAGGCTACTTCCACAAACCTGCCACGGGTGATAACAAGAATACATTGAGCTCCCAGTAGGGAATCTACGTCGTGTACACTCTCGTTCGACACCTCCGATTGGTGCCAAAACGGATGCTCCATTTTCCACTGTCTTGGTCCGAGGATCCAAACCAACACCTCAAAGATTTCCTAAAACTAGTGGACTCACTTGACCTTGACGGTGACAATAGGGAAAGAACGCGCCTGCGTTTATTTCAATTTTCCTTTCGCGATCAAGTTAGCAATTGGCTTGAACGTCTTCCAGCAGGATCCATCACCACATGAGAGGATCTTACTACCCGATTCCTTGCTCAATTCTTTCCACCGGGAAGGACCGCAAAACTCCGCAATGATATCCTGATGTTCCAACAACATCATGGAGAATCTTTATCCGAAGCATGGACTCGTTTCAAGGACTTACTACAAAAAGTCCCTCATCATGGCATCGACCTTTGGCTCCAAGTCCAAATTTTTTATGACCATGTCAATCCTGTCACAAGACGAACCATTGACCAATCGGCCGGTGGCAAGCTTCGTGACCTAAACGCCGAAGAATCCTGGGCATTATTAGAGGACCTCGCCCTCTATGACAACGAAAGTTGGAACGACCCAAGGGATTTCGCTAAGCCGGTCAAGGAAATCGCTTTGCCTCAAGATGTCCCGAGTACATCCGACCGCCGTCTAATCAAGCTCGAAAATCAAGTCCAACGCTTGATGGAAGCTCATCTTGCTCCAACACAACCTACTCAAGTGAACAAAATCACTACCTCATGTGAGATCTGCAGTGGTCCCCACGACACTCAGTATTGCATGGAAGATCCCGAACAAGCCTTTGTTGAATACGCATCCTCGCGTACCGATGAAGCGGGAGGTAAGTGGTATACTTTCAAGCCCGAGCAAAACAATCTTGGTGACACCTATAATCCATCATGGAGAAGTCACCCAAACCTTAGGTGGAGACAACCCCAAAATTCTCAAAATAATTTTTCAAACCCACCTAACCGGTTCTAACCCAACGGTTCAATCCCAAACCGTTCCTTCAACAACCGTCCTCAAAGCTTTAACAATCAATCAAGTCTAGAAGGATTGGTATCTAACTTCATGGCATCTCAAGACGCCAGGTTGTCTAAGTTTGAAGCCGATTTCAAACGACAACAAGGTGAGATGACCAACAAAATCGACACAGTGTTGAAGGCCATCACCGATCAAATAGCGGGCACATTACCTAGCGATACGGTTAAGAACCCGAAACTGGGGACTCATCCAGTTTCGTCTGCTCGTTCTTACCCAACAATGGACCCGCAATGCTCATCTCACCCGTCCACCTTAATCAACGCTATCAAGGCACATTTCAAGGAGGCAACCATTTCCCAAACAAGCCTGCAGCGACCCGAGGTTGAAATCGAACCGCAGCAACCGAAGGAACCCGAACCAACTCTTGAAGATGAATTCCAGGATTTACATCTTAACCTACCGGTTCTTGAAGTCCTAGCTCACGCTCCAATCTATAATGCTATATTAGATAAATACGTGGAGAGCTTAGAGCTAGGCAAAAACGGATCAACATTTGTCCAAGGTGAAGTACCTTCAAAGATGGAAGACCCTAGACTATTCACTCTACCTTGTAGATTAGGGGACTCAAAACCTTTCGACACCTTGGCTGATCTAGGATCATGCGTAAACATAATCCCACTTTACCTCTTCAAAAAGCTTAACATCAGACTATTAGAAGAGACTGACCATATCTTTGGATTGGCTGACGGAACCAAATCCTACCCCGTTGGGATTGTGAAAGACGTAGAGGTCCACATAGGAAAACTAAAACTATTAAATGACTTCTACGTGATTGATATGAAGAAGGACCCCGAAACCCCTTTGCTAGTGGGAAGAGGATTCTTAGCTACCGCCAACGCTGTTATAGATTGTAGGATGGCCAAAATAGCGGTAGGAGAAGGAATCACTAGGTCAGTATTCGGAGTAAAAGGAGTCGACTTAGGAGAGGAAGAAGCACCTTATTGGACCACACTTGGAAAAAGGGAATCATACAAACCACGACCTCGCTCAGAAGGAGTAGGCGCACAAACCCCTTATTATGCTAGGAAGGACTTCTTAGACTGCCATTTACCCGGAGAATGGGAAATTGCTAGAGATGTCGAGCTCAATCCTTTTAAGGATACCTTAGTGTTTAGAAGAATGGTGGAGTTCTTAGGAGCCATACCCATCAACCTTAAGAGTAATATATGGGAGTCGGAGAGCTTAAATGAAAACCCAATTAATTGGGACAAACTGACCAAAAATGGAGATGGAGCATGGCACACAAAGATTAGACTGAATGACCCGGACGGAGAGGAATTTACCAAAACCCTACTTTCAATCCCTCCATTAGGAAACTCTTGAATGTAGAAGGCAAGGGAAATCATCCGTCTTTGGACCACTTCTACGACACGTAAGAAGGTGTGACTTCGAGTCTAGCTACAAGACTCGTAAATAAAGAAAAGCGCTTTTTGAGAGGCAACCCAATATTTACTTTTATCGCATATTAGGAGTGTCTTATGTGTTTTAATTCTTTATAGTTTGTTTATTATGTTTAAATTATCTTGTAATCATGCTTTGTTTGTTTGTAACTTCGTCTTATTTGCAATCAAAGGTATTTTGCAACAAAAATAGGGTGGGGAATTTGATCCTGTTTTTAGAAACCAATTCAAAAAATGCATTATAAATTGTTTAGATTAATTTGCGTCAGTTTCGAGTCATATGATTGAAATTGTCATATCTCGGTTTTTGCAAGCTACTTGTAATGAATTAATTTATGGATCAAGTGCAGGAAATTTTTTCATCAAAACACCATAAAATATTTCGTTTTTTACAGAACGTGGGACGGCAAGTCACGATTTTACCGCGACTCGTCAACGACACTGTGGCGGGTAAGGATTCGTTCTGACGCGGTCAAAAGCCCAGGTCCAGAAACTTAAAGTTTTTAATTATTTTTGAAAAATAAAACGTGCATACACATTTTAAAATATGTACTCTTCTGTTATAGTACCTAGCTAAATCAATGAGATATACACAATTTCCACATACGATCTTTATCGCTTTATCGAGTCAACCCTAATTTCATATTGTATATTTGTAAATCGCACATTTTTGCTTTGTATAGTTGTCTTTGTCTTTGATTACCGGTTATTTTTGACGAGAAGAAGTTTAAATGTTCCTTAGGAAGTTCATTGGATGATTCTTGGAGGACGATTTAACAGTTTGATCGATGTTTCTTTTCCAATATTGAGCAAAAACCAGGGGCAGTACTAGTTCTTTTCCCTTGTTTTTCTTTTCCCTTTATACGTTTTTTTCACGCGGTATTGATAGAAACATTGGGGACATATGTTCCAACTTAGAGTGTGGAGGAAAATAAGCCTTAGAAACTATTCTTTCATTTTCCATTTGCTTTGTCCTTAAAATGATGGGTAACATATCAAAACATAGCATAAGAGGTGATTTTAACCAAAATTTAAATTTTTTTATGACACATACCGACAAAAACCGATTATTAATAGCGTCTCATGGATAGAACTTATATGACTAGCACAAAAACCCCTCAGAATTCCACCCCAAAAATATGAGGTTCGCCTTTAGATCTTAAGGAATTCGAGTATCCATTATTGATAGCCAAGATGATTCCACCTTTAGTAATTTCGAGTTAAGGTTCGAATGCAGACATATGTGTCTATTCCGTTGTTACGGATGTGTACGTATGATATTTGTCACTTTTTTTAGAACATTGAGATCGGTTCAAAGAATCATATGAGTGTATCGGTAGTATATTAAATTCTAGAACTTGTTTTTGTGATGCATCCCGAGACCGCATAGTAAGTATTAGGATTTGCTTGATAAGAGGCATTAGGATTAACCCATGTTTTAAACCTGTAACTGTTATGATGGTCACACCTATCATATAACTATCCCACACCCTTGTAATGCACTCATTATTAGTGCAGGATACCCCTAGTACAGCCCTCCGAGCATATCCTTTTTCACGGTTCTTGTAATTTTTTGGTTAAGCCGGACTATTAATGAAGAACATTGTTAACCCTAAACCAATCGTTACACCCAAATTGCCTTAGCCTACCCTGTATGTACTCACTTTTAGTACATTATTGTTTTAACCCAAGTTAATTATTTGAGTACACGGTTGCTAAGTCCTTATCCTTGTAAATACAGTTTTGGGACGAATTGGGATTCTGGTAGGTATTAATTTCGCGGAATGAATGGAAATAGGATAGAAATAGTTAAGTCAATACCCCCATACGTTTGTTAGATGATCTCCATGTTATTTTGATCCACCTCAAATCGGGTCATTAGTTAGATTGTAAATATCGAGTATGTAAAAAAGATCAAGTGTAGGGGTACGTGTTGTAAACCCCAAGTTATGATGTATATGTTATTCAAAAAAAAGAGAAATTAATGTAGAGTTGTGTAGAGTTTGTATATCTTCGTTCGAGTCTTGGCTTAGCAACCAAACCAACGTGTATTCGTGTAAATAATTAGCTAACCCTTCCACGCTAAATTCACCCAAAGCCACCCAAATGTATCCTGTCCATTTCCATTTCCATTTCTATTATATGTTATCTTACACCTACACCCTACAACCCTTTAAAAGACCACTTAGATATTAATGAATAGTTCTTTCACCTAATGGTGGAGGTTTGATCCTTTACCAAGCCTATGGTAATTTATAGACTATGAATAGGTAATGAGTGTTGATTTTTCGTTTCCCTCATATGTTATAATTTATTATACAACGAGTGAAGAGTGTATCGCCTTAAAACACTTATGTGAGGTGGTAGTATATATCTTCCATGCTTTTAATTACGAGGTCTAGAAGGTTGTGTTGTAAAATGCTTTTAAAGAGTAGGTAAAATGACCCTCATATTGTTATTGTCTAGGTAGAAAAGCCCATTTGCTTGTGGACAAGTCTGTATCTCCGAAACTCGCAGTAAGTATAGCCTATAAAGAAGGTAGATTTGATGTTAGTAGTGAGCGCACATGATTTATTCAGGGACTATATAGTCGGATGCGATGCAATTAATACCGTGCCTAGAGGACGCGATTACGGCGAATTTCCACCCGGCGTGCCATGATTACATCCGCTTGTGACAAATACAGATGAGTAATAGAGATATGATCCCCAAATCGTCATCCCAAACTTCCCTCTTTCACACAGGGTGGTAGCAATATAAGTTGTACCTCGACTACTGTTCAGTTTTGTACCTATAACACAGCCAGTTGTTGGACAGCGCCCCAACAAAGAATCGTCTCCAAGCTGCACTCTGCGCGCCCCCTGCTTATGGCGGCATGAAGTTACCGAAATACAGAAACAAGCGCCCACACCCTATCCGACAGATCACACCCCCCCTCACCACACATCTCCACTATACTCACCCCATCTAAGTCTCAAGATTATGTTCTCAGCGGCTGGAAGATTGTCAGTCACAGATTTTTTATTTTCGTTTTTATTTTTTACACGTGACGCCGTCACAACTCTTACCACGACGGCGTCACAAGAATCCATGACGACGTCAGAACGCATGACCCAACCCATTATCTAGAATATTTTATTCATGACGGCGTCACGATTAAAATGCGACGCCGTCACAGCGATTTTCCTATATATATAAATCCGTTTTTAGGGTTTTATGTGTGTAACTTTAGAAAAAAAAGAAAGGGACGAACCCTAGTTCGTTTAGCAGCTGTTAGGGACGATTTTAGGGCCTCAAAACCCTATTGTACTCTCTTCAATTCATGTTTTAATCAAGTAAGACTATCTTAATCATTCAATATGTCTTGTTGTGTGATTCTTATCTGTTCTTGCTTTATCTTTAACATGCTTGGCTAAACCTTCTATTGTGTTTATTTATGATTGTATGAAACCTGAGATGTAGATCTTAGTGGTGTTGCTTCTTGTGATGAATATGCATGTTAGGTCTTAGAAAACCAGCTTTTGTCTGTATCGCTGTTGAAATGTCTAGGAAAACATGATTGTGTAGAAAGGATACCATCGGGTAACAGTCTTCATACTACCTTGCCCCTTATATGGTTGATCCACTCTTAATATATTTCAAATGCATTTAATATACTCTTAGGGGTCTTGTAATAGTCTTTATACTACCTTACTTGTGCGTTTCCTTAACGGAATATAAATAAGACGGGCTGGTGGTTTTTTGTAATTCGTTCATGACTTAGGAAATAATTACATAGATCATCACAAGTGTGACAAAGCAACAACACTAGGAGAAGGAATCTAGGGAGTAATACATGATTAAATGAACATAATCTTTTATCTTATTGTTATCACTAGTAGCGTGATTTTATATTTAGTTTAATAGCTAAAACCAACCAATCTCTCAAACATATGATTTACCTGCTTTCCATAAAACATAAAAATACAAAAATAATCTTCTCTCAACCTTTAGAATTCTGTTAGACCTTGATCAAGCCATTCCCAAACTATCCCCGACCGTTATGACGCCCTAGGTTGAACGATAACAACACCCCGAGTCTTGCCTTTACTTACTACTACACACGATTATGTGCTTACCTAGGGGACTTGTAAAGAATGTCGTGTAGAAGTCTATGAGGCCTGCATATTTGTTTAAAGATGGATTAGGATAAACCCAAGTTTCATGATATGGCCAATACAATATATATCTTGATTTTTGTAGATGAAGATTAATTTTGATAAGATAATCATATAGACGATTTAGAATCATTCCATATGGCATTGGAGAGTTTGGTTGATTTTTAATATTTTCAACTCGTTTGGTTAGAAAATATGCAAAGTTAAAAGGAGTACTTGTTAGAATGCAATACATCACGTGAAATGATGATGCGGAAAGAAAATTGGAGTTATTTTGAATGCCAAAGGCATTTTCTTGAATGATTTCATTCCAAGATTTCTTGTCATGACAAAGTTCTTCTTTGAGAATTTTGTTTGGAAAAATGGTTTGTCCAGCTGTTGTGATAGATTGAATAATTTCATTTGGTGTTGGAATGTGTGTTTGGTAAGGGGTGTTAGGTTCTCGATTAGTTCTCAAAGAATCAAAGGATGAATCTTCGGAGTAAGAACATTCTCCTTCACATGGAATTGAGAGAATTAAAGCAAATGACTCGAGTGAGAGTTTAAATGTTCTTTTTAATGCCCAAAATTTTAAAAAGATATTTTGATCATTGTCTTTAATAATTTCTATCGAAGAATAGAATTCAAGCAGAAATCTTAGGCAAATCCCTTCGTGGAGTTTATATATTTTTAGTAGTTTAATAATTTAAAACAGGATTTGAATATTATTATATTTAGTAGATTCAGGAGATACTAGACGACCTTCATGAATTGTTCTACATTCTAGGTTTCGAATGAAGGAGTTATTAGGAAGATAGTTTTCATTTGAGATTGTTGAAATGTATGATTTGGTGTACCGTTGTTCTTCTTCCAACGTCATTTCACCTAATTAAGAGAGTTATAATTCTAGTAAGGTTCCCTCATTGAAAAAAATATTTAGTGTGTGCCCAAATACGACAAATGTAGAGTAACGATTAACTCGACCCAAAGCTAAAATCCTAAGAGTTAACCCAAACGCTCCTTAGTTTGATTTTGCTCATCCAAACATGTCAAAAAATACATATGAATTATGTATCTCGAGCTTTGTTCATGAGATCATTATGCATGTGTTCAAAAACGTTTTTATGTTGTATTAACAATGCATAACAACAATTTTGTAATGTTTCTAATGTGAGTGATTTGAAAATAAAATTGGGGTTTTGGTTCAAAATTAATTTTTTGACAAACTCACTAGTGTATGTAAATCCTATGTCTAAGGGAACATATTAGTTATACATTATATCCTAGTAGTCTTAATTGTACAAAATTGAAAGAAAAATGAAAAATCCTCAATTTTAATTTTTGTGTTCATCATGAATCCTAGACTCAAATTAAAAGAAAATAGATGAAATGACTTACAATTGATGATCTTTGTGGTGTTAGGAATGATTATTAGTGTTGATTCGATCTTCAATTAGTATTTTGATGGTTGATTTTGAGTTTTGGTTGTTTTGTGTTCGTGTTCGTCGCATCAGCAGGGAAGAAGGATGTTTGGTTGTGAGTTTTAATTTTTTTTGACTAAGTGTAAATATTGGGTGTCTGTTGGTGACGGTCCAATATCAATCAGGAGGGCGCCTAAAAAAGGTTAGGGGCCGCCTGAGATTTGGGGGCCGCCCGTATTATAGATTTCTTGGACTTTTAAATTTTGACATGAATTTACGAGGAAGAGTGACTAATTAATTTGCATTTCGCGAATTAAAAATATTTAACAAACTTCGGATGAAGTTGTTAAATTGTCATGACACAGAATGGAACACGGACTAGAATCGAGACTAGAAGAAAGAGAAGCGAACTGACACGATTTATGGAATGTGTTTCGTTATTCCTAAACCAAGACGAAGATAATTAAACGATTCACGTTTAAGAGGTTTCGTAAGAATGTCGGCGATGTTGTCGACGGACGGCAGACATTATCACGAAGAAAGTGGTGACGAATTTCGATATGTTTGGTTCGAGAGTGTTGCACCAGGTTTTTGCTAAGGTCAATCGCGCCTTTATTGTCGCACATGATCGGGACGTCGTCGAGTCAAACGTCGTAGTCGATAAGAGCTTGTTTCATCCATAGTGCTTGTTGACATGCCTTTTCGGCGCTTAGGTATTCGGCTTCGGTGGTTTGTTTCTTTGAGAACCAAGATGTCAAACAACATCCCACGAACGTACAAATACCACTAGTGCTCTTTCGGTCCACATAATCTCCCGCATGATCAGAGTTGGCATATACTACTGTTTCTATGCCGGTCCCCTTAGAATACCATAATCCTAAGTGCATAGTGCCTTTAATGTATCGGAAGATATGCTTAACCACTTAAATGTGAGAGGTTTCGGG
>BQNB010047541.1:0-43056 GCA_026074375.1 Tanacetum coccineum | reverse complement strand
TTCGGTCCCAACAAGTAAACTGCGAATTCGGTGAATGAAGTAAACTGCGAATTCGGTCAATGAAGGATATTGCGAACTCGGTCACAAGTAAAACTGCGTACTCGGTTGATGGAAGATTTTGCGAATTCGATCACAAGTAAAACTGCGTATTCGGTGTCCTTTGTTTTGTCTTCAACCGAAACAACCAAAAATGTCCTTCTTGCTATTTTCGTGGATCTTGTGTAAAACCCAAAAATTTGAATTTCATTTCATATTGGTAATTTTGAATATAACCTAAAGTTTATTAATAAGCATTTGAAATTGAAACCTTAAGTTATAATTTTTGGAAATTATAAGGATATAACATAAGGTATTTGTTTAAAAAAAATATCTTGTAATTTGATTATTTTGTATATTTACTTTCCTTTGTTAAAAGAACCTATTTTAAGGGATAAGCATTAAAAGGTTTTAGCAAGTATTTTGTGTAATCTTCAAAATAGGAATTTTTTTTATTTTGTTCCCCCTCCTTATCTCTTAAATCCGGCCCCCTATAGGTGATTATACACCAAAATCTTTTATTTTTGTAATGAAACTTATTTAGGAAAAGAGTGTAAAGGGATTAAGATAAACATGTGTAATCTTTTTAAAGTTATAAAAGATTTTGTCCCCCCTTCTCTCCATCCTTATAAATTCGGCCCTCCCCTCTCTCCCATTCTCATCATTCTCTCAAAATTCTTACTCCATAATTTTGTGTATTCTTCCATCAAAGTTTCAAGCAAGAAGAATGTTTAGGTGTTTTTGAGTAATCTTGGTGTGGTTTGATCTTAAATCTTTGGTGTGTTCTTGGTGTTTGATTTGTACTCATCCCTCATTCCATAGGTAAGTCTTAATTTGTTTCATTCTTGTGTCACCATGATTTCATATGCAAAAGTTTTCATATAAAACCTAAAAGATTGTAAGAAATAGAGTGTTTATATTCTTGTCAATTTCTCTAGGGTTAATCTAATTTAAAATGGTTTAATTACATGTTTTAAAACCCTAGAATAAGATTAGAAACCCTAGGGTTGGTTTTTATGGGTGTTGATTAGAGTTTTCATGGTTAATAATTCTGGGCAAAATTTTAGGTCGTGTTCAACGGAGTATATCTTAATGATAAAAATTGATTTTGACATAATTCTTGAGCCTAAAGTGAAGTTCAATGAATCTAGTTTTTAGAAAATCCGGCCTCATGTCAATTGGAGGTCGGGAAGGTTGATTTTTAGATTTTATAAGATTAAGTGTCGAATCAAGAATTTCTATCCGAAAATTTCAGTTGTAGTATTTGATTTTTAATTATCAAACCATAACGAATTAGCCTTTGAAAATTTCGTGGGATAATCTTCATGATATTAGCTACATCCATGATTTTTTTTAGAATTTTCTGAGTTGTCTAAGTTGGTTTTTTTACGCGTCAACTTTTCAAAGGTTCTGTCAGGTCAAAATTCGGGTATGTTTTGGGTAACAAGGGTCAAAGGGATACTTAAACATGGAAATAAATTAAACTAATGATCATGAGTATATTAGACATATGTATGAACCTCTGTAATTTTTGAAGATATTTTTATGGGTCTTTTAAGTATGGAAACTTACCTTAAATAAGTAGTCAAAATCTAGAATTTTTGGAAAACTTAATTAAGTCAAGTAAACTCTATATTCAGTAAGATCAAGTAATAAACTTATGAAATAAGATAGATAATAATATGTAATCATGGATTTATGTAGATCCGGTGTCGAGGGTGTAATCCTTTGTCTTCGTGTTCTTTCTCTCCGTTGCTTGTTGGTTAAGGTACATATATTCTTGATACATACCTCTCTTTACTATTGTTACGATTTATGGGTTCTTTAGTCCGTTCCGTTATTCGTACAGATATTCCGTCCTTTTACTAAGGACACTTCATTCTCATTTGTTTGGCTACTTGATCTATTTGATATTCCTTTGATTTGCTATCCGTAATCATGACTCGTTTGATGTTGACAATCCGTTTGATTCGATATTCGTTTGTATGAATCGGTTGGTTCTTGTTCGGAATATGCTACTAGATTCGTTTCCATATTTGGATTATTTGAAACTTGATCATTGTTATCTTTTGCCTATCTCTTTGCCCGAGCTATTTGTATCTAGTCATGGAGGTACCATGACCATGTCATTGATGCACCAATGGCATGACACTATCTGTGGCGGTGTGATTAGTCCACGGCGTTCCCTTTTGTATGTGCACTTATTATGATTTGATTATATATATGTTCGTACACTCGCCATAGTGCTTGTGTATATGGATATAACTTTGTTTTGCAGGGAGCGTATGGATGCATCCTAGGTACTTTGTTCCGTTCAGTTCAGGTGAATGGTTGTGTGTGTGCAATACACCCCATATCACATTTGGTACATCAGGGAATGCATACCTGTGTACATTTGATTATGACTATCTGATTATTTGTTTAGGGTCTAAGCATGTGGCATGCTTTAGACATTTGTTTGGGCTCGTGGGCATTCCTTTGATTACTCTTATCCTATTCATTGTTCTATATATATCGTTTGGCATTCGTTTGGCAGGTTCTCGATATTCGTTTCGTTCATTCCTTTGTTTTATTACCGTTATTATTATTATATTTGTTCACTGGGCGTTAGCTCAGCCGCGTTTTCTTTCTTGCGGCAGGTGCTAAGCGGGAAGCTGGGATATGAGCATTGAGAGTAGGAGCTTTTAGAGGACCCACCTTTAGAAGAACCCTTTTGGATTTATGTTTTAAGACCCTTTCGTTTGAAGATTTCTTCTATTTAGACTTTGTTGGAATTTAATACTTTTGGAAGTCATTTTGTTTCATGACTTAGTAGTTTTATTTAATAAAGTCTTCCGCTTGCGTTTATATGTTCTGATTTGACACCATAACGTAACTCTTGATCTCTTTATCGGAGCGGGATGTTACAATTATGGTATCAGAGCCATTTCGACCTGTAAAACCTAGGTTATGACCTGTGAGGATTGGGTAGACATTAGGCTTCCTTTCGTATTTTGATATTATCGCTTCCTTTCGTATTTTGATCTTAACTCTTAATTATCTTCGCTATTTCATTCGTTGACAACCTGCTACTATGGGGCAAGTATTTTCTTCGACCAAGGATCAGGCAGCTAACTCTTCAGGTACCGTTTTGGGAACTCTCTTCTTGAATGGTCGTGTTGTTTTGTCTTATTTGATACGGGTGCAACACATTCTGTGGTTTTTGTTTCATTTGCTAAACACCTTAGCATCTTCCCTATGCAACTAAATTATACCTTATCGATATCTACGCCTATGAAAAATCTGGCGATCATTGACCACGAATATCAGAGCTGTCTGCTTCGTTTTGATGATAAGATTCGTTATGCCAATTTGTTTCCTCTATATATGAATGACTTTGATATAATTTTGGGCAAGGATTGGTTGACTGTTCATCGCGCCCCTATTGTTTGTCATACCAACCATGCCATCCTTGATAATCTGAATAGCCCTGAATTCATTTACCTATTTCAATTTCGAGGACAAAATTTTCTTTTTAGAGGAGAAGAGTTGTAAAACCCAAAAATTCGAATTTCATTTCATATTGGTAATTTTGAATATAACCTAAAGTTTATTAATAAGCATTTAAAATTAAAACCTTAGGTTATAATTTTGGGAAATTATAGAGATATAACATAAGGTATTTTTTTAAATATATATATAAAATATATCTTGTAATTTGATTATTTTGTATATTTACTTTCCTTTGTTAAAATAACATATTTTAAGGGATAAGCATTAAAAAGTTTTAGTAAGTATTTTGTGCAATTTAAAAAATGGAAAAAAAATATTTTTTGTTCCCCCTCCTTATCTCTTAAATCCGGCCCTCTATAGGTGATTATACACCAAAATCTTTTATTTTTGTAATGAAACTTATTTAGGAAAAGAGTGTAAAGGGATTAAGATAAACATGTGTAATCTTTTAATGTTATAAAATATTTTGTCCCCCCTTCTCTACATCCTTATAAATTCGGCCCCCTCTCTCCCATTCTCATCATTCTCTCAAAATTCTTACTCCATAATTTTGTCTACTCTTCCATTAAAGTTTCAAGCAAGAAGAAGGTTTAGGTGTTTTTGAGTAATCTTGGTGTGGTTTAATCTTCAATCTTTGGTATGTTCTTGGTGTTTGATTTGTACACCGCCCTCATTCCATAGGTAAGTCTTAATTTGTTTCATTCTTGTGTCACCATGATTTCATATAAAACGTAAAAGGTTGTAAGGAATAAAGTGTTTATATTCTTGTCAATTTCTCCAGGGTTAATCTAATTTAAAATGGTTTAATTACATGTTTTGAAACCCTAGAATGTTATTAATGATGTTATTAATAAAAATTACATGATTAGAAACCCTAGGATGTGTTTTGGTAAAAGAATAGTTAAAGAATTAGGGTTTTAATTCGGGTTTGTTGGCTGTCCAGAATTTGAGTCATATTCAACGGGGTATATCTTAATGATAAAGATTGATTTTAACATGATTCTTAAGCCTAAAGTGAAATTCAATGAGTCTAGTTTCTGGAAAAGTTGAGTTTATATTTTTGAAGGTCGGGAAGGTTGATTTTTAATGGATATAAGATTAAGTGTCAAAACTGCAGATTCTGGCCGAAAATTTCAGTTGTAGTGTTTGATTTTTAATTCGAAAACCATAAGGAGTTAGACTTTAAAATTTTATTTGGTAAATCTTCATGATATGAGCTACATCCATGATTTTCTTTAGAATTTTCTGAGTTGTTTAAGTACAGTTTTTACGCGTCAACGTTTCAAATGTTCTGCCAGGTCAAAATTCAGGTCAGTTTTGGGTAACAAGGGTCAAAGGGATACTTAAACATGGATATAAATTAAACCAATGATCATGGGTGTATTAGACATATGTAGGAACCTCTGTAATTTTTGGTGTAATTTTAGAAGATGTTTTTGTGGGTCTTTAACATCGGGAAACTTAACTTAAAAACTTGACAGATTATGAAAATTAGGAAACCCCTAATTAGGTCACTTAAACTCTATATATGGTAAGACCAAGTGATAAAACTTAGAGCATAAGATAGATAATAACATGTAATCATGGGTTCTTGTAGATTCAGTGAAGAGGTTCTGATCTTATGTCTTCGTGTTCGTTCTCTCCTTTGCTTATTCGTTAAGGTACAGATATTACGTCCTTTTAGTAAGGACACTTCATTCTCTTTTGTTTGGCTACTTGATCTATTTGATATTCGTTTGATATTTCTTTGATTAGCTATCCCGAAATCATGACTCATTTGATGTTGACAATCCATTTGATTCGATGTTCGATTGTATTGCAATAAGCCCGAAGGCCTTTGGTGCTCTGCCTTTACTTTGGAACACGTTAAACACTTACTAACATATATAGCAATGTCTATCTTCATTCCTGGCTACCAATACATATCTCGTAGATCATAATACATCTTATCCGCTCCAGGATGTACAGAATACTTAGACTTATGGGCTTCGTCCATGATTGTAATCCTTACATCACCTACCAAAGGAACCCATATACGATCCAAAAAGTATAGACTTCCATCGTCTCTCTTTTCCATTTGTTGCTCCAACCCATTTAATCGCTCGCTAGGCAAATTCTCTTGCTCAAACGCTTCCTTTTGAGCCGCCAAAATCAACACCTTCATTCCAGATTGAATCGTCATTGTCATAACGCGAACACGTCTAGGCTTCACACGTTCTTTCTTACTTAAGGCATCTGCCACCACATTCGCCTTACCAGGATGGTAGTGAATCTCACACTCATAGTCACTAAACAGATCAATCCATCTCCTTTAACGCATATTCAAATCCTTTTGATCAAATATGTCTTAAAGACTCTCATGATCCGTGTATATAACATGCTTCGTGCCATAAAGATAATGTCTCCAGGTCTTAAGCGCAAACACAACCGCTCCTAACTCCAAGTCATGTGTAGTGTAATTCTTCTCATGAATCTTTAATTGTCTAGATACATAAGCAATTACCTTGTCTCTTTGCTTCAACACACATCCCAATCCTTGATTAGACGCATCACAGTAAACTACGAAATCTTCCACTCCATCGGGTAGAGACAAAACTGGCGCATCGCATAAATTATTCTTCAAGGTCTGAAATGCCGCTTCTTGATCTTCGCCCCACTCATACTTTTGGTATTTCTGGGTTAACGAAGTGAGAGGTTTGGCAATCTTGGAGAAATTCACGATAAAACGTCGATAATAACCATCCAGCCCTAGAAACGATCTAACTTCAGATGGTGTAGTAGGGGCCTTCCAGTTCTTCACTGCTTCGATCTTACTTGGGTTAACATGAATACTACTTTGATTCACCACGTGACCAAGAAAATGCACCTCTTGTAGCCAAAATTCACACTTAGAGAATTTTGCGTACAACTTCGCCTTTGTCAACAACTCCAACATTAATCTTAGATGAACCTTGTAATCCTCCTTCGTCTTTGAATATATCAAGATGTCATCGATGAATACGATAACAAACTTATCCAAATATGGTTTACAAACTCGGTTCATCAAATCCATAAAAATAGCCGGCGCATTGGTCAATCCGAAAGGCATAACGGTAAACTCAAAATGCCCATACCTTGTTCGGAATGCCGTCTTCGGAATACCATCTTCATGCACTCTAAGCTGGTGATAACCAGATCAAAGATCTATCTTAGAAAAATAGCGCGCACCTTGCAATTGATCGAATAAATCGTCAATCCTCGGAAGAGGGTAACGATTCTTCACGGTTAGCTTGTTCAATTCATGATAGTCGATACACATACGCATAGATCCGTCCATCTTTTTCACGAATAGCACAGGTGATCCCCATGGAGAATGACTAGGTCGTATGAAACCCTTGTCTTGCAGCTCCTTCAGCTGTTTAGACAATTCTTGCATCTCCGAGGGCGCTAAACGATAGGGAGACTTCGCAACAGGCGTCGCTCCAGGAATTAATTCGATATGAAACTCAACTTGTCGTTGTGGTGGTAATCCTTTCAAGTCATCCAGGAATACCTCGACAAACTCTCGGACCACGGAAATATCACTAATCTTAGGTTCGTCCACTTTTGCATTCTTCAATGCCTTAGTTGATTCTTCGACACGTTCTCCATGAACTCTCAGTATCTCGCCATCCACTAAGGGAATTTCTACTACTTTCTCATGACATACTATCACGGCCTTATTGTGGGACAACCAGTCCATTCCTACTATCACATCAAAACTACCGTGCCCTAAAGGTATCAAATCTATAGTGAATAGGGAAGATCCTAGTTCTAGTTTACAACCACGGATAATCCTATCAACTTTCACTTTCTTACCATCAGCTATCTCTATCACATAACCAGGATTTGCTATACTAGGTTTCATATTAAGTATAGGCGCAAATTTAGTAGAGATAAAACTAAAATCAACTCCAGAATCAAACAGAACAGTAGCAAAATGATCGTTTAGAGAAAAAGTACCCGTGACAATGCTTGAATCCTTGGCAGCCTCTGCCGCATTCATGCTTGCATTGTACGCTCTTCCTCTAACTTGATTCCCACCACCACGCTCATTACGACGCCATCCCAAAGCTAGCTGATTCCCAGATTGTCCAGATTCTCGGTTCAACTTAGGACAAACATTTCTGAGGTGATTAGGGTCACCACACTCGTAACATGCTCTTTGGTTAGGCCTTGCATCAACGGCATTCACAGGTGCTGCCGGTATCGCAGGTGAACGACAATCTCTCGCAAAATGGCCGGGCCTCTGGCAATTGAAACATACCCTACAATTAGCCTTCTCATGATGATGTGTACGGCATTTAGCACACCAGGGTTGCGAACCAGCATACCCCTCTCTTGATGGAGCCGCCGCCACAAAGTTAGTACCTCCTTTTGCCTTCTTAACATCCCTTCCAGATCCACCAACCTTAGCAGGTTCATCCACACTCTTTCTCTTCTCAGAGCCCTTAGTTAGCGTTCCATTGCTAACAGCTTCATCAGTCAATATCCCAGCCTTCAGTATTGCACTTTGAATAGTAGCTGGTTGAGTTGCCTTGAGCATTCCTCGAATCTCAGGCGCCAATCCAGCCATATACCTCTTAATCCTTGCAGACTCAGGTGTAACCAAATGGGGAACCAATTTGGCTAACTCATGGAATCGATCCGTGTACCCAGCATGATTAGCTCCAATCATCTTGTGATTCCAGAACTCATTTTCCAGTCTTTCCATCTCATTACTCGGGCAAAACTCTTCCACCAGTAATGCCTTGAAATCATTCCAAGACATAGCATTTGCCGCTTCTCTACCTCTTGCTTGGACTTGAGTATTCCACCAAGTCAAAGCTTTGTTCACCAATGAACTAGCGACATACCTCACCTTTTGGTTCTCAGCACAACCACTATTATCAATTACAGTTTCCATCCTCTCTATCCAACGCGTAAGTACAACTGCACCACCCTTCCCATCATACTCCTTTGGGTTACAAGACATAAAAGACTTGTAGGTACACCCATTGTTACCATTTCCACCATTGCCACCATTGGCACCATTACCATTACCATTGTTCGCATTAGCATTGACACTAGCAGTCACTTGATTAACTATTTCAGGTAAGAGGTTTTGCAGTTGCTGCGCAAGAAGAGTCGCAATGTCAGGAGGGTTTTCATCCTCACCAGTAGCACGACGTGGAGGCATTTTCTGAATTCGAAGAATACATCTACGTTAGACGACACCCTACAGACTTCTATCCCATACGTATACGTACAATCATAACACCAACAATCACCTTAACTCAATCCATGCAATCATACTTGCAAGTCCACTTGTGTTGTGGCGCATGTATAATTATGTTGGCCACCATAATTATAGATGCCCCCTTCCACGCATGTACTCACTCCTATGAAAACACTTCATGCACATAATCTAACACATTGCACATATGATCATCACACAATATCACACAATAGAAGGAATAATCCTTAATGCTTAAGCCTTATTATTAAAATACTTGAATAATATTCGACACCAAAATAACATCTCGAACAATGGCTTCAAACGCCTACTAAAACAAAACGAATGACAAGGACGAACATGACACAAACAAAAGACGATACTAAACAACGGCTCAAGCTTCACTCCTTCATTGATCTTCCATTTCAAACGGTGTGGGGACAATTACTTGCAGTAGATTCACTATCTGAGTCGGCTTCTTCTTCCTCACTCAGCCATCCATTGTGGTTTCCCTCAGACTGAGGTATCCTATGGGGTGCAAACCCAGTCTTAGCATACACTTGCTCATTTTCCATGAGATCTACAAATCCATATAAGTTATAAGGCTTAGGTTTCTTCTCTTCTTCTTCTTCAATGAAATGAGGAAATCGTCCTCCAAAGCGGGTAACAGTACCATCCTTAGCAATTACCTTAGTCACATACTCCTCGACTTCCTTACCAAAAGTCTTAACCCAAGTCAACTCTTCCTCGATTCTACACGAACGCATAAAAGCAGGGACTCGGATTCTGCGGTTAGTCCACTTCCTCCTACCCACTCTCCTACAACCAGTTGCAAACGCAATGTTCCAACAGTAACGCTGACGCCTAGGAGGAGACATACTACGATAGACAACATAACATATACTATATCAGGATACGGATCTCAAAATAACGAAGGAAAACTCAACTTATATATATAATATATAATATATATAGTATAATGTACTTCATGAAATTTAGGGAAAATAAGCATAATAGGTATATACTTACATATAAGCCCTAAATGCATCTATATGAGGGACCCTTAAGCTATAGTCTAGGCTCAACCACCTAGTTCTCTATAACCAATGGCTCTGATACCAATCTGTCACACCCCGCCAAGGCGGAAACGCGAGGCGTAAACAAGAATGGATATCATCACAACACATGGTGTCTATATAGAGAATACTAAAATGAAAACTAAAGTAAAGCAAAGACACAAAGTGTCATAACAATACCCAAAACCTAACGGTGTCTTTATTAATGAGAAAGAGGTCTCGTCAATAAATGACATGCAAAACATAATCCAAACAATTCATGCAAACGCATTTATTCAAACAGAAAGCATAAATAAACTCCAAGCATCCTACGGTCTCTTCTAGCCACTTCGCTCTATCTTAGCACCATTAAGCTCACCTGAAAATGATGCTTAAAACGTCAACATAAAGTTGAGCGAGAATCATAGGTTTACGACATACAACAATATCCAAAATAAACTTTCAATTAGCTGCTGCAATTACCAAAACAATTCATGACAACAATTAACAACAACGGGACAGAACGGCTAAATAGTCGTGGCTACCACCTACACTCACCACCATCGCCACCAGTAGGCGCGTTTGTTTTATGTGGCAGAAACCCCCACTCAGGGGTGTCCGTTCGGTGGTCAACAACACCTGAAAGAGGTGTGTTTATTTCTGGGTTAGTCACCACCAGGGTGCGTTTGGTTTTGTTAATGACCCATAGGGTGCGTTTGGATCTGGTTATAACGCCAAACGAGGGCGTTTGGGTTAACGGAAACACCCAAAGGGCGTGTTTGAGTGAGCAGATTGACCCACTAGGGGTGTTTGGTTGAACAGGAAACACCTAAAGGTGTGTTTGGGTGAGCAAAAATCAGCTAAGGGTGTGCGTACTTTTCTAGGATGTTTAGGATCAACAAAACCTTCAGGTTATACCATATAGATGTCTTCATCAAGATAACCATTTAAGAAGTGCTATATAGACATCCATATTGCCATATCTCTAATAAACATAAGAACGCCCGCAAAATATAGTGAGAATCCTAATAGCTCTAATGTCGAACTACGGTGAAACGTTTCTTCATTATCAACCATATAGGTTTTGAGTATAACCCTTTCCCACAAGAAAGAGCCTCTATAGATGTGTACATTTACATCCATGTCAGTCTTTTCTTAAAAATCCACTTGCTGCCCCAACGTTTTTAAATTAGGAGAGATCAGAACCAATACCCTACCATATTATCTATCATGGATTCATTTCCGCATTCATAGCATCCAAACCCACTTTTTAGATTCAGATCTAATATAGCAAGCTTTATAAATTTCGCAGGTCTCCAATATCCCCTAAACTATGTCCTCACTCTACATTTAAGCACATAAGCCTGTTTGTACTCGACGTGTCATTTCGGAACCTACGAATCGGAATGACTTCCTCTTAGTGGGTTTGTGGTAGTTCAAACCCTCCACACTCTTGAGGAATGTTTGCTAGTGATTTTCCAGAAGTGTGTTGTAAGTCTTATTCTTCTTGAATTTCCTTTCTTCAAGATCTACGCCCACCCACTAATTTCCTTGACTTATGAGACGTTTCTCAAAGATACCAGTCATACCTTAGCAACAACAAATTTGTTTTTTAGGTGGGAATTAAAATAGTAACCTATCCAGTTTTTCTTTTTGGTATCCTATATAGATACACTTAACATCATTGTATCGAGTTTGTCAGGCGTATTTCTCTTCACAAGAAGCCCTCACAATTCCCATACTTTAAGGTAAGTTACAAGTTTAGAAACATTTCCATACCAAGTTCATAAGTGTCTATCTACTTCTTTTTTGGAGACCATATTGGAGAATGCGTGTTACACGCGTAGAGCAAAATCCCAAAAGGGATAAAGGCAAAGCTGTAAATTTCAATCATAGATCGCACCATGTCTAACACAGTACGGTTATCTCCTCTCCAGACACTCTATTATGTTGAGTGTGGTTATCAGGAGTTAAGTTGTTGAACAATCCATTAGCTTTTAGATAATCTTTAAACTCTTGGCTAATGTGATTCGCCACCACGATCATTGTATTTGCCGCTAATGGTCTTCCCGCGTGTTGATTTTCCAACTCATTCTTAAACACCCTTGAATTGTTTCAAAAGACTTCATGTTTATGATAAGTAAATAAACATAACCATAAACACTAGGAATCATCCGTGAAAGTAATGAAGTAGTTAGCACCTTGTCTTGACACATGTCTAAGTAGACCACATACGTAAGTATGTATTATTCCAAGAAGATCTCCTTTATGCATTTCATTACTATGAGGAAAAGGTTCTTTGTCATCTTTTGTCCAGAATATACAAGATTCACATTTATACAAAGATGTCACCGAACCTTGAATTGTAACATAACAGCCCACTTGTTGCAGCGTTTAATTGACGTTTCTTGTTATATGAGCAAGTCGGCAGTGCCATAGAATAAGTAGAGTCCATGTTACGCTTCGACACTTTGGTTGCTAACATTATAAATAAAATTAACGTTTGGTTCAGGATCATGCATATCAATTTCATAAATACCATTACGAGAAATAGCATTAAAATAAAGAACATCATTCTTTGAAACTGAAATTCCATATTCCCGTAAAACATTGAACAAATCCATTGTCAACCCAACGAGAAACTACAACTACAACCACTAGTTATAGTAGCAGCATAAAACCATGAGTCTAAACAAACACAAGGCCATTAAGTAAAACAAAATCAAAACTTCCAATGTGCTTCTACTTGTGCACGAGCTCTAATGCCCTCATACAATAAAGAGGCTCCTGTTTCACTTCCTTTGCAATCCCAAATCCTCCTGTGTTTGTGATACACATGATGAGTACCTTAACAACCATGTCATACCACCCGGAGTAATTGTGAGGGAAAGAAAATAATTCTATTGTGAAGATACCTGAAGAACTGGCAGAGCCAACTTGCTTCTTTTTCTTCAACAACTCAGCAAGATAAACAGGACAGTTCCTTTTCCAATGTCCTACCTCCTTACAGTGGTGGCAGGCATCATCCTTAGCTGGGCGCTCCATAGCAGTAGGCTTAGGGTTTTTAGGCTTAGGGATATAAACCTTCTTATCCTTTCCCTTTCCTTTAACCTTATTATGGCCTTTTGCATTAAGCGATTTCTTATTGGCCTTCTGATTTTATACCACATCTAATCATCATTACTTGTGGTGTTTCAGCCTTTTTAGGTAAACCCTTCTCATACTCAAAAAGCATAGCATGAATTTCACCAATTGTCTTCCCCATGTTATGCATATTGTAATTTTTTACAAATCCCACAAAATCTTTAGTAAGGCCATTAAGAATTAAGCCAACTGTGATATCTTGTGGTAGTACATAACCAAGAACATTCTAGTAATTCTCCACCATATCCCTTTCATTTGAAAGGACATAGTCAGCAACCGTTTTACCCTCGTACTATGTTTGCAACATGGAAATAGTGTTTAAGTCAAACTCTCCACTCCAGCTTGTTTCCTCCAACATAGATCTGAGCTCCTGAATCAAGTCAAACGACAGTACATTTAAATTGTCTATGTAGTTTAGGGGTCATACGAGACTATCCCAAGCATAAAGACAAGCAATTCATATGAGCATCAAAAGAGCTGTCCACTGAGCCACAAACTTGGTTCATCAACAGGCTCAGAGCAGTGAGGTTAAAGGCTGTTCAAATGACATCATTTCTTCTCGACTCTCAATACTAACTAAATCAGCAAACCAGTCAATTGAAATTATTACCCAGAAAATTTTTCTCTTTTAAACATCGACCTGAAAGCCGAATGGTTTAATGTTTTTGAGACAGTAGTGCGCATCTACAAAAACATAAAAAGTTTCAAGAATTTGTATTTGTAGATAATACTCACTCCCTTGAAAAAATTAATTACGCCCATGTCTTTATTTAATTAAACAATTAATTTTCTAATGTTAGGACCCAACTTACATACCCCCACCACATCAGTTAATATGCTAGTGATGGTGTATTCAAAAGGTAATCAACGATTGATAATTCACAACTATTGCAATTCCTAAACCATATGGGACTTATTTTATTACAATAATATCTAGTAAGCATGTTTCATCCCATCTATGCCTCGTGTTAACAGGTCTAACCACAACAACGCTAAGTCGTCCAATCAAAAACAGTAATTTATGTAACACTCACCGTCTTAACAGAAAAACGTATAATTACCTTGATATTGCAATCTACACACGTCTCACGCAGAGTAAAAGGGCAATCTACAAGTGTTTTTACAAATGTTGGCAACAACTTAGTTGAAAAAGGTATTTTATTAGACTTGTACAACATGTGAACGAAGAAGCATGCATACATCTAGTATCATTGTTTAATAAAAACTTTACCTCAATTAAGTTATATTACGAGTATCACCTATTACATGCGTATCTTAACATAAGATAGTGAGACCTTAAATTGACGATTCAACTATCTTTTAAATATAAAGATTTGCTTTTTATCGCAGGAAAAGATTAAAGAATATTAAAAATCAATCAAAACCCTAGACCATTCCGCGACTTCCTCCTTCATATAATACAAGGTAAGGAAACTACACGAGTCAGTGTATAATAGAGGTAATGTTCCTATAAGACGAAGTCTTGACGATACTCCCCGAAACTTATCCTGCAACTATTAGTACTTTTGCAAATACGGTCATTGATAAAAATTAAAACTTATAATTTTAAAGAATACATTAAAACAATAAATAGCTAGGTCTGAGTCATAGGAAGATTTATAATCCGGATGTAAGCCTAACCACTTTTGACTTTTTTGCAATAGATAGTCCATAATTAATCTTATTTTCGATATATCATTAGTCATGTTTTATGTTTGTTTCCCGAAAAAACCCATTAATTTTTCTCACAAAATCAAGAACTTAAAATAAAACATATAAACATCAACTAAACTAAATAACATTTATTTAAACACACTTAACAATTAAGGCATGCAAACATTAAATATGATCCTAATTAATCAATAATTAAATAATGTATTTATTCACATAAGGCTTCTTCATCCAATGACTCCGGCCACATACATCGATTTAATCGATTGCGTAAGCCTTATATAAATAAATACCACTTAGCACATAAATCTTTTAACTATTTTAGGCCCAATTAATTCAATAATAAGGGTCTTTCTCGAATTTCTTAAATCATGATCTTAACCAAATAAGAAAATTATTTTTAAAATTATGCGAATCTTGATCATATTTAAATCAAATCTTTTTAACAAATTAACAAGATTTAAATATTTAATATTAATCCATGATAAATTTGCATGATTTTATCATGGATCTCCATTAACAATTAACAAAACTTAAAACAATTAACAATTAATACATCAAGTTTTATATAAAATTGCATACAACCTAGATCTCGTCTAATTAATTTTATTAACCATCAAGATCAAATCTTTTTAACAAAAAACGCCCACCGGGGCATTAAAATTAATCACGAAACCCTAATTTGGTCCAAGTTTTATCATGTAATTAAATATTCTACACGATCGCGTTCGTGATGCCACTGTTGGGTTTTATAATCTAATTAACCAATTAATTAACACGAGTACGCAGCGGAATTAAAGATTACATGTAGAACACATTAATTAACAAGGATAGAAGATGTATACCTTTTAGCACGAAACGATACACCGCTTAAGGTAACCGTTAACACCGTCTTCTATATACGCGTGTGTATAACGTCACACGCGAAAACCCTCCAAGATCTAAAGCAAGATCTCTCTAAGTCGACACACACAATACGTTCTTAGCAAACAATGAAGTATGCTAGTACAATAGTGATTTAAAGCAAACTAACAATCGAATCTTGACAATCAACCAAACGAAGAACCTCGCCTTTTCCTTCTAATGGGTCGAACCAAAGAAACAAACAAAACCTTTAGGGTTTTGAGTTCGGTCGAGCAAGAACACCAAAACACGAAACCCTTTTGTGGGTTTATCCTATGATCTAACGAACAAAAGAGGAACAAAACCGAAAATCCTTGTGGGTTTAAAACCGATCGAGCAAATGAAGAGAGCAAGAGAGATTTTAGGGTTTTGTTATTCTCAAGTGTATGTGAATAATGACCCAAGATCTCCTTATAATAGGCTTAAGCTCCCCACCTCCCAAGAGTGAAGTCTCAACCGCCTAGGAGAAGGAAGGGGTAAAAACCCAACCCATCCTTTATTGTCGGGGTTTTACTTATTAACCCCTAAACCTTTTAATAACTAATATTTATTTCTTGTTTACTAAAAAACACTAATTAAACATTGTTCACGTATTAACTTTTGCGTCCATTTAGGCTCGAATAAATAATTCGGACATATATTATTTACGATGGACATATTCCAACACTTTTGACCAACTTTAACCATTTCCCGAGCAAAGTAAAAGTGTGCAAATAAAGAGGATCAAAATTAGCACATGGTGTATTTGACAACGTTGAACCATTAGTGTATGACACACATTATTGTATGCTTATTTGATCTTCAACTAAAGCAAATATTATTACATGGTTGTATTTTTACGTTTGTTTACATACTCTCTTATTGTTAAGTAAAGCTGCGGGCTATGAAACAAGTATGATATATATGGTGAAAGGAATTAATAGGTTGGATAGCTGTTTCTTTTCATTCATTATGGAGTTGCAGAAGAATGCATGAGTCAAATATTACTAGTAAACACGCAACTAGTGGCGGAGCTTGACCGCTTTGATTTGGGGGGCCAAATATTTCAAGAATAAAATGTAACATTATCATATGAAAAACTACAACGAGAAACAAAACTAATAAACTATTAATGCTCATCGGACAAATTAAAGTACCAATTGGCAACTATTTTCTTGAACTTTTGAAAGTTTTAGACATTCAAGTGGAGTCAAATTAGTATAAATGAAACTAATTTCTAGCATACACGAATCCTTTTTAATTTAAACTTTGACTTTTTCTCATTAGCCATATATTGGTACCAAATTTTTAGGATGTACACAATGTAAAATACCTTTATAAATTCATGATCCTTATAAATCGTTAACTGTGAGCAAAAATATTTTTTTAAAAAGGGGAGGGTGGGGGGGAAGCACCCTTCTCGCCCCTTTATCCCTTCGCCACTGCGCATGCGTCCACTGGTATCCGATTTGTTTCGTGTACCGCAAACGCTTGGAGACAGTGAGGGGAAGTCATTCATTTAATATTTTTAATTTTATAGTCAATGTTGTTGGGTTTTATGACCTAATTAACAATTAATTAACACGAGTACGCAGCGGAATTAAAGAACACATGTAGAACACATTAATTAACAAGGATAGAAGATGATTACCTTTTAGCACGAAACGATACACCGTTTAAAGGTAACCGTTAACTCCGTCTTCTATATACGCGTATGTATAATAACCACACGCAAAACCTCCAAGATCTAAAGTAAGATCTCTCTAAGCTTCCACACACAATACGTTCTTAGCAAACAATGAAGTATGCTAGTACTAATAGTGTTTTAGTAAACGAACACCGCAACACTTGAATCAATCAACACGCGAGCTAACACCACGGTGGTGGTGGTACACGATCGCCAAACAAAACCCTAAAGGGTTGTTTGGTTTAAGTCGATCGGCAAAGAAGACAAACCGAAAAACCCTTTGGGTTTATGGGATCGGTCGAACACAAGGAGGAAGAGAGGGGAGAGTATTAGGGATTTTTCACAAAACACATACTCAATAATGAACCTCAAGTCCTCCTTATATAGCCTACACAATCTTGGAGAACAAGCAAGCAAGCCCAAACCCTATTGGGTTGTGGGTTTCGGCCGACCAAAGGAGAAGGGGGGAAACCCTCACTTTCCTTTTTCCCGTTTTGCATATTAGTCCTTAATGTTTAACTTTTAAACATTTAACTAATATATTTATTTATCGTTTACTAAAAACACTAATTAAACATTGTTTACGTATTTAACGTGTGCGTCCCCTTAGGCTCGAATAAATAATTCAGACATATATTATTTACGATGGACATATTCCAACAGCTCCCACTTGGACATGTAAATAATACAATAACATTGGTAAGCGTCTAGCAACACGCCAATGCTCCCGAAATATTCGAGTATGGTTTCACAGGGCATGACAAATGAATTATGAATTACAATCCTTTGTTTTTGATACCGTTGTTGATACCGTTGTTTAAATTGGATATGAATCATGTCATTCCAGATTTAACGGATATCGTTTCACGTATATATTATAATCAAGATTACCAAAAATCATTGAGACATATCTACCTGAGTTTTGAGTGCGGCCACACATACATCTGATTAACCTTACGAGGGGCCCAGTGGTATCTTCTTCAATAATTTGAAGGAACAAATATCTGTATTGACTAACAAGTTCTAGTCATCAGTGGCATAAATCCATTACTGACAAAGCACTTATAGTTACCTTATTTAGGATCAAATTAAACAATAATCAAGAAGAGAATATCCACGTATGCTAAACCTACTTGCGTCCTCAAGTCTAAGGATTATGTAAATAAAATCACTACAAGAATCACTTGATGACTTCGATCCAAAAAGTAATAAATTCCTTGTGGCAGGGAAATCCCATATTCATCTTATGAATAACATGTGAGTTTGGTGAAACTCATCCTTAATATCTCTAATTATCACCAATCCCCTCAGAATTGTCCTTAATTTTAAAACGATATTCTCATATTGTTAATCGACAACGGATTAATTTAGAATAATACATTTATTATTCATGGATTTAAACATGCAAATATAGAACACAATTTATAATATAAAATAACAAAAATACCAACGTATCATTATCATAAAATAAAATTGTTTTAACATCCCTTATCCAAATACTAAACACAGATCTACATGAAACTACTAGCTAAACGAAGTCCCATGCTCTTAGCATGTTAAGTATGCTTTCCTTTCGGTAAAGCCTTCGTAAAAGGATATGCTAGATTGTCATCTGTATGAACTTTAAGAAGGTTACTTCTATGGTAGTGTCTGGCGCCCATCTGAACCCCCGGTTCTTTGGCATAATGAACTGCAGCTGAATCGTCGCAGTACATATTCAAAGGTTTATTTATCGTTGGTACTATACCAAGCCCTGAGATAAACTTCCTGATCCAAACAGCTTCCATGGCAGCTCCTAAAGCAGCTATGTATTCAGATTCTGTAGCAGACATTGCAGTGGTACTTTGCTTGCTTGGAGCTTTTCTAGTCTACTGCGTTTCCATTCAAAACGAAATGTATCCTGTCAGAGATTTCATATCATCTATATCGATCTCAAATCCAGTATTGCAATAGCAATCAACTCTAAGTTCTGTGCTAGGATTTCCACCATAAACCAAGAACATATCTTTAGTGTTTCTTAAATACTTAAGAATGTTTTTCACAGCAGTCCAGTGAAGTTCACCTGGATTCTGTTGAAACCGGCTTGTTAAATTTTACGCGAACGCAACATCAGGTCTAGTGCATCTAACCGCATACATAATGGATCCTACAGCCGAAGCATAAGGTACATTTTTCATACGATTTACCTCTTTAGGCGTTTGAGCACCTTGGGATTTGTTCAAGTCAAGTCTTTCTTGCATGGGAATGGTACCACGTTTGGAATTATCCATCTTATATCTCTTCAAGATCTTATCCATGTAAGCATTTTGACTAAGTCCAATTAATCGCTTCGATCTATCTCTATAGATTTTGATTCCAAGAATAAATGCTGCTTCCCCCAAATCCTTCATAGCAAAACACTTTCCAAGATAATCTTTTACACTTTGTAAACTTGGAATGTGATTTCCCATGATGATTATGTCATCAACATACAAGATGAGGAATGTAACATTACTCCCACTAGCCTTTTGATATACACATGGCTCATCAAGATTTTGAGAAAATCCAAACCTTTTGATTTCCTCATCAAATCTTTTATTCCAGCTTCTTGATGCTTGCTTAAGACCATAAATGGATCTTAAAGCTTGCATACTTTTCTGGGATGATTAGGATCAACAAAACCTTCAGGTTGCACCATATAGATGTCTTCATCAAGGTAACCATTTAAGAAGGCTGTTTTAACATCCATTTGCCATATCTCATAATCATAGTATGCTGCTATAGATATGAGAATTCTAATAGCTCTAATGTCAGCGACATGTGAGAACGTTTCTTCATAATCAACCCCGTAGAGTTGAGTGTAACCCTTTGCTACAAGACGAGCTTTATAGACGTGTACAATACCATCCATGTCAGTCTTTTTCTTAAAAAGCCACCTGCTCCCAACGGTCTTACAACCAGGAGGAAGATCGACCAGGACCCATACCATATTGTCCATCATGGATTGTATTTCCGCATTCATAGCATCAATCCACTTATTAGATTCTGAATCTAACATTGCGGCTTTATAGCTAGTGGGTTCATTAAGATCCCCTAGACTATGCTCCTCCACCTCTACATTTAGACATAAGCGGTTTGGAGCTCGATGTGTCCTTTCGGACCTACGAATCGGAATCACTTCCTCTTGTGGTGGTTCAAAACCCTCCACCTCTTGAGGAATGTTGCTAGTGATTTCAGAAGGTGTTGTATCTTCTTCTTCTTGAATTTCTTCAAGATCTACCGCCCTCCCACTGATTTCTTGACTTATGAGACGCTTCTCAAAGAATTCAGCATACCTTGCAACAACAATTTTGTTTTCAGGTGGGAAGTAGAAATAGTAACCCATCGTTTCCTTTGGGTATCCTATGAAGATACACTTAACAGATCTTTGTTCGAGTTTGTCAGGCGTATCTCTCTTCACAAGAGCCTCACATCCCCAGACCTTTAAGTAAGACAAGTTTGGAACTTTTCCATACCACAGTTCATATGGTGTTTTGTCAACCTTCTTAGTTGGAACCATATTGAGAATGCGTGTTGCAGACTCTAGAGCATAATCCCAAAAGGATAAAGGCAGAGTTGTAAGATTCATCATAGATCGCACCATATCTAGTAAAGTACGGTTTCTCCTCTCAGACACTCCATTATGTTGTGGTGTGTATGGAGGAGTAAGCTGTTGAACAATTCCGTTAGCTTTTAGATAATCTTTAAACTCTTGGCTTAGTATTCGCCACCGATCTGATGTATTGCCTTAATGGTTCTTCCCGAGTGATTTTCAACTTCATTTTTAAACACTTTGAAGTTTCAAATACCTCATGTTTATGTTTAAGAAGATAAACATAACCATAACGACTATAATCATCTGTGAATGTAATGAAGTAGCTAGCACCTTGTCTTGACACATGTCTAAGTGGACCACATACATCAGTATGTATTATTCCAAGAAGATCTTTTGCCCTTTCGTGGGGGTACTATGAGGAAAGTTTCTTTGTAATCTTTCCAGAATAAACAAGATTCGCATTTATCAAGGATTAATCTCCTGTTGACTTTAACAGCCCCATCTTGTTGAGCTGTTTTAATCGTTTCTTGATTTATATGAGAAGTACGGCAGTGCCAATAGATAGTAGAGTCAAGTTATGCTTGACTCTTTTATTGCTAACCATTATAATAGAGATTACATTTGGTACAAGATCTATGCAGATCAATTCATTTAATACCATTACGAGGAATTGCATTAAAATAAAGAAACACCATTCTTTGAAACTGAAATTCCCAATCCGTAAAACATCTGAACAAATCCATTGTCAACCAAAGAGAAACTGAACTACACTCTAGTTTATTGTAGGTGCATAATGACATTTGTCTAAACAAATCACAAGGCCAGTAGGTAAAAATAGTCAAAAACTTCCAATTGCTTATACTTGTGCACGAACACCTTGCCCACGTACAGTAAAGAGCTCTTTGTTTCAGCTTCTTTCGTTCCTAAATCCCTGTTTTGTAATCTATACTGTTTAGTACCACAACCAGTGTTCATACACCAGGAGTTATTTTTTGGAAAAGAAACAATTCTATTGTGAAGATTCCGAAGAACTGCAGAGCCCACTAAGATATCTGAAGAACTGGCAGTGCCAACTTGCTTCTTCTTCTTAATCAACTCAGCAAGGTAAGCAGGATAATTTCTCTTACAATGACCTACCTCCTTGCAGTGGTGGCATGCATCATCCTTAGTTGGGCGCTCCATAGCAGTAGGCTTAGGGTTTTTAGGCTGAGGGATATAAACCTTCTTATCCTTTCCCTTGCCTTTAACCTTATTTTTGCCTTTTGCATTGAGCGATTTCTTATTGGCCTTCTAGGTTTTACCACTTTTAATCATCATTACTTGTGGTGTTTCAGCCTTTTAAGGTAAACCTTTTTCATACTCAATGAGCATAGCATGTAGTTCACCAACTGTCTTCCCCATGTTATGCTTATTGTAGTGAGGCCATTCAAGATTAAACCAACACTTAAGCTCTTGTGGGAGCACATAACCAAGACATTCCAGTTCCACATAATTCTTCATCTAATGACATATGGGCCAACTGGTTTTCCCTCATCCTGTTAGCAAGCATGGAAAGTTTGGATCAGGTCAAACCACTCCACTCTAGCTTGTTTCTTAAACATGGATTTGAGCTCCTGAATCATGTCAAACGGATAGTACAATTCAAACTGTCTATGAAGTTCAGGGGTCATACTCCCGAGCATAAGACAAGCAATCTCCGTATGAGCATCATATAGAGCTATCCACTGATCTACAACATTTGGTTCAGCAACAGGCTCAGGAGCAGGGGGTAAAGGCTGTTCAATGACATGCATTTTCTTCTCGACTCTCAAGACTAACTTAAGTCGAGCAAACCATTCATTGAAATTATTACCAGAAAGTTTTTCTTTTTCAAACATCGACCTGAAAGCCGAATGGTTTATGTTTTGAACAGGTAGTGCCATCTACAAAAACATAAAAAGTTCAAGAATTAGTATTTTCGATAATACTCCTTGAAGAAAATTAATTACCCACGTTCATTGAAATAAACAATTAATTTCCTAAGGTTAGGACCCAACTTGACATACCCCCACCACATCAGTTGATCTGCTAGTGATGGTGTATTCAAAAGGTAATCAACGATTGATAATTCACAACTTTTGCAATTCCTAAACCATATGGGACTTACTTTATTACAATAATATCTAGTAAGCATGTTTCATCCCATCTATGCCGCGTGTTAACAGGTCTAACCACAACAACGCTAAGTCGTCCAATTTCAAAACAGTAATTATGTAACACTCACCGTCTCACGGAAAAGCGTATAATTACCTTGTGATTGCAAATCTACATGCGTCTCACGCATAGGTAAAGAGCAGTCTACAAGTGTCTTTATAAATTGGATGGCAAAAACTTAGTTGAAAAAGGGTATTTTATTTGACGTGTCAAATATGTACGAAGAAGCATGCATACATCTTCGTATCATTGATTTTAATAAAAACTATTACTCAATTTAGTTATTATTACGGTATCACCTATTATCATCGTATCTTATACATAAATAGTGAGACCTTAAAATTGACGATTCAACGTATCTTTAAATATAAAGATTTGTCTTTTATCGCGGGAAAAGATTAAAGAATGATTAAAAATCATTCAAACCCTAGACCATTCGCGACTTCCTACATAGTATACAAGGTAAGGAAACTACAACGTAGTCAGGTATTATAGGGTAATGGTATCTACAAGACCGAAGTCTTGATGAGTCTCCCCGAACCTTATCCTTGCAACTATATAGTACTTTTGCAAATTACGTCATTGATAAAATTAAAACTTTAATTTAAAGAATACATTACAAACTATATATTGCTAGTCTAGTCATGGAAGATTTTATATCGGATGTAAGCCGAATCCACTTTTGACTTTTTGCAATAGATAGTTCATAATAAATCTTATTTCGATAATCATTAGTCATGTTTATTTTTGTTTTCAGAAAAACTCTTTTATTTTCTCACAAGTCAAGAACTTAAAATAAAACAAATAAACATCAACTAAACTAAATAACATTTATTTAAACACACTTAACAATTAAGGCATGCAAACATTAAATATGATCCTAATTATCTAATAATAAAACATGCATTTATTCATATAAGGCTCCTTCGTCCTATAAACTCCGGCCACATGCATCGATATACTCGATTACGTAAGCCTTATATAAATAAATACCACATAGCACATAAAACCTTTTAATTATTTTAGGCCCCATTCATTCAAAAATAAGGGTCTTCCCGAATTCTTGAATCATGGATCTTACCAGTTAAGAAAATAATTAAAATTATGCGTATTTTAATCATATTTAAACCAAATCCATTTAACAAATTAACAAGATTTAATATCTAATATCAATCCATGATAAATTTGCATGATTTTATCATGGATCTCCATTAACAATTAACAAAACTTAAAACCATTAACAATTAATACATCAAGTTTTATAAAATTGCATACAACCTAGATTTCGTCTAATTAATTTTATTAACCGTCAAGATCAAATCTTTTTAACAAAAACGCCCACTGGGGCATTAAAATTAATCACGAAACCCTAATTTGTCCAATTTTATTACTTGTAATTAAAGATTCTACACGATGGCTCGTGATGCCACTGTTGGGTTTTACGATCTAATTAACCAATTAATTAACACGAGTACGCAGCGGAATTAAAGATCACATGTAGAATACATTAATTAACTAGGATAGAAGATGTGTACCTTTTAGCACGTAACGATACACCGAATAAATAGGTAACCGTTAACACCGTCTTCTATATACGCGTGTGTATAATACCACGCGAAACCACCAAGATCAAACGTATGATCTCTCTACGTTTACACACACTATACGTTCTTAGCAAATAACGAGGTATGCTAGTACTAGTAGTGTTTATACCAAACGATAACCAAATCTTGACAATCAAGGAAAACCGAATAATCCTTTGTTCTTCAATCGAACCATCAACCAACGAAACCCTTCGTGGGTCTTGTAGAGATCGAACAAACAAGAAAAGGAAGAAGATGAAAAACCCCTAGGGTTTTGTAGGACCGGTCGATCACAAGAAAGAAAACAAGGGACGATATTTTGGGTTTTAGTTCTCAAGTCTCGGTTAAGAATGAAAACTCCAAACATGTGTATATATAGTCCCCTAGACTTTCCTAATCCCATTAGGATTATAATCACCAGCTGACTAGGAAAAGGGAAGTCAAACCGCACCCTTTCAATATTCGGTTTTGTATATTTAGTCCCTTAACTCTTTAATGACTAATATTAATACTTGTTAACATTTAACGATCGTTTGCTAAACACATAATATATTACTTTAATATATTTACTCGTTATTCTACATATAAACGTGTGCGTCCCCATAGGCTCGTATAATTCCCGGTCATATATTAATTCATATTTGGACATAATTCAACAGCTCCCACTTGGACATGTATGAATAATATAATAACATTGGTAAGCATCTAGCAACACGCCAATGCTCCCAGAAACATCCGACGACTATTTGAGGCAGCGAAAAGAAATTATAAGGATGTGTTATCTCAAACATGAGAATTTAGAAGGCAAACTCAATAAAGAACCTCTTCACGAGAAGGATTCCAATTCTGGTCTCAAGTATGATCAAAGTGAAAGTTTGTCAAGCTCTTACATTCAAATGTGTTAGAGCCTTAATTTATAATTCATTATGATCTGAAACAAGACGAGACTTCAAAGATTACACTCACATGGAAGCTCAAACATTCAAGGAAACAATCATTCAAAACATGAACTCCATTAAGCAATGTATTGTTGAAAGAGCAAATCATGAACAAGAGCTTCATAATGGGTTGAAAAGGTTGAATGAAAGAAAGTTGCAGATTCAAGAGTGCAAGGTTCAAGAAGTTCAAGCATCGGATGCTAATTCGGGAGACAATGACTGCAGTAGGATTGTATCAGACAATGGGAATGTTCAAGGTTTAGAGAATCAAAGCAACACATCTAGAGATGAAAGCAGCAGGTCAAGGAATGAATGCAATGACAAAAGCACTTCTGGGGATGATACGGATATCAGACCTTCCTATGACACAGAACCAATGGTTGAGGTACCATATACTGCTGAATATAATGTGTTTGCTGTTGACACACAACATTCTAAGCAATCTGAATCCATTATTAACACATGTGTAGTGGAAAAGGTTGATAGTAATGTCCTTCCTGATTCAGCGGATATGTGTGATAATGAAATTCAGACTGACCATAATGCTGTAGAATGTGATGATGAGCGTGTTGCGCTTGCCAATTTAATTGCAAATTTAAAACTTGACATTGATGAAAACAAAATGATTCAAAAGCAATTAAAGAAAGCAAACGCATCATTGACTCAAGAATTGAAAGAGTGCAAATCTACTCTTGCAGAGACTAGTAGAACCCTAGGGGAGTCTAATAGTATTCGGGATAGTTGTTTAGTTGCACTTCAAAATAAACAGACTGAGTTTGAGAGGTACAAGGCCTTTAATGATCGTACAGTTGACTATGACAAACTTGAACGTAAGTTAAATGAAACTCTAGGACTATTAGCTCAAAAAGAGATTGACATAAAAGAAGGTTTAAAAGTTAAAGCCTATGAAATTTCAGTTGTCAAAGAGAAACACGATGAGTTAGTCAAACAGAGTCTTTTAACAAAGTCACATTACGAAGGTCTTGTCAAAGAGAAAACAAAGGTAATAACGGATTTGAAACTTAAGGAAGAAAAGATATCTGACAAATGATTTCAATGGAAAAACAATTAAAGTTTTTGAATGAAATTTATTTACAAATGAGTTAATCATCCCAAACCAATTCATTTGTTAGCACCCAATGCACCTAATTTAATGGAAGACCTACCTTTGCTAACCCAATGTACCTCAAAAAAGGGCTCAATATGAGATACCATGTTTGTATAAGATCCCACATGATCAATCTGATCCTGCAAACAGACTCGTCCCCGATAGGGAAGAGACTCGGACTCTTGAAAAAGAGAGTCGATCAAAATTGAATAAAGACTTAGTGAAACCTTTTGACTGCACAAAGTTAAATAGTCTTTATGAAATTTTTAAACCCCGACCCAGGAATATCAAATACAGTTGGAACATGCAAATGAAATAAGGAAGAAAATGTGGAGAAAATCATTTGTGAAAACGAAACCAAATATTTTCAAAAACATAGCTTTCTTACCTGTGTCCAAATCAATAAGAAAAAGTAGACAAGCGTATAATGCCATGACGAATAACATAAATCATCATAGAGATATTGTTGATCAAGCTTGGGTAAAACATTCTAAAGATCATTTTCGTGCCCCAACTGCTAAAGATATGGAAATCCTGATTAAGACATGTTTGATGTCTCTTGCCCTTAAGACACAAAATGATAGTTTCGCATTTGTTCATGAACTTAAGAAAGAAATGCATGCTGATTTAAAGTACGTTGAATCCCTTGAAAATGAAATTGACGAACTTGAATCTGATAAAGCAGAATTTTCAAACATGTATGATATGCTCTTGCAAGAATGTGTGTCTAATGATGTTATGTGTTCCTATTTGCATTCGTTATCTGATTTAGATGCTCATGCTGAATTGCAATGCTTATATGATCATAAAGTGAAAGAATGTGAATGTCTTGCACAAAAGCTTTCGAAACAAACTGAATCTGTTAGTAAAGAAGTTTATACTGAGCTTTTACAAAGTTTTGCTAAATTAGAAAAACACTCGATTTCTCTTGAACTGGCTTTACAACAATGTCAAGAACAAATGAAAAATGACACAGTTTGCAAAGAAAAAGCGTCAAATGTATTTCTGAAAGAGCGTGAACAATATTTTGAAATACAAGATTTGAAAGCCTCTATTTGCAAGACAAGAACAATTGCCATAATGAGTTAAAGAAACTCATTAAGAAGAACAAAGGAAAGGGCGTGGACACTAATTTTGAAAAACAATCAATCTTGGGGAAACCGCCTTTGCAACCAATCAGAAATCAACCAGTGGTAAGACAACCAACTGCGTATAAATCTGAACGATCCCAATTGCCAAGACATAGGATTGCCTCCCAAGTTGGTGTGTCGCATGATTTGACAAAACCAGTCACTCCACATTCTTGGCCTCAAGTTAGGAAATCGTCTTTTGCTAAGCCTTATGATGTGAATGCACCTGGCCCTTCTAGGAAAAGCCCAAAGCATGTGTCATTTCAGTCACCAAGGGAATCTGTAGGCTCAAATGACATGGTTCATAACTACTACCTAGAGGAAGCTAAGAAAAAGGCACAACTTCAGAAAGACAAAGCCTTGAATACCAAACCTAGTGTGCAACAATCTGCTAGATTACCAAACACTGCTAATGGTAACAAACCGAAACCTAGGAACTTTAATCAACAACCTAGGAATTGGCCACCATCCATGAGTAGTCGTGTATCGAATAGAACTGTTAACACCCCAGGGGGGGCAAGAACCCCACCTAGGATTCAAAAGACTCTTCTTGAAGTTCAAGACTTGGTATGTCCTACATGCAAAAAGTGCATTTACCGTGCAAATCACGATGAGTGCATCTTAAAATACCTCTCAAAGGTGAATTCTCGTGCCTCAACACAGAAAAAGGATGCACAATCCCATAAGACAACAAAGAGATATATACTTGTAGAAAAGAAAAGCAACTCTAAGAATCATGCTAGACAGATCCCCATAGGACAAAAGTTTTCTCCAAATAAGTCCTCTAATGTGTATCTGAAAACAACGCCTCCTAGATCTGGTCTTACATGGAAACCAACGGGTAGAATCTTTACTCAAGTTAGTCTTAAGTGGATTCCTATTAGAAAGTCAGTTGAAACCCGCTACAACACGAATGATAGTGCTTCACCATTAGGAAAGGAAACACATAATCCTAAAACTGTTATTTGTGCAAACTCTTCTTCTTTGAGTGCAGGTACTTCAATGGCTTCTGAACCCATCTCCTCAAAGGGTTCTTCAAATGTAAATATTCTATCAACATCTTCTTTGTATAAACATTCTATTTTTAATTATGTTAGAAAATATTCAAAAGTCAAACTTCGTAGTTGACTTTTTACCGTAAAATACCCAAACTTGACTCGGCCGTAAAACGTTCATTATTAAGAGTTACGCGACGATCCACCTAGCGAAGCGGAGCTTAGGGCGAACACTATCACTTGACATTATCAAAAATAACTTTCAAAAATTTCTCGACTCGCTACGGTCAAGTCGAACATGGTCAACCCAAAACCTATGAAAATGACATTTTTGACATAATCCGACTATCAAAATACGCTTAACTAGTCTATGTAATTATACCAAAACCATCAAACTTTAGTCAATAACTAAACACACTTTCAATAATTTCCGCACTTGAATCATCTATCAATAATCATAATACAAGCAATATATCACTTTAATCAATCAAGAAACATAACTAGAAGCTTACAATGCTATCAAGAAAATCAAAATATGGCTTCCCCTTTTCCTTTTGAATTCGGACGCAAGCTCAAACCCAAACAAACCAAGCTTTTCAAACAACCAACTTCAAAATAACAACAATCTAACTAATCTAAACACCCCCTTATACACGAAACTAGCAAGAACACACCAAAAATTCAACTTCTTCAAAACTTATTGCATGTGAGGTTTTATTAGTGGGTTTTGCAGCTCTTGAAACAAGGATTAAGAGTATATAATTTGATTGTAATGCATGTAGGAAAATAAGCCGGAAATGGTGGTGTTTGTGGTGGTGTCCGGTCGAAAAGAAGAAGGAGAGGGAGAGAGTGACAAATTTTTGGTAAAAAAATTATAAGTGTGTGTGTATGCTTCTATTTATAGAATTATAGTTTAGCAAATTGGCAATTATAGTCCCTCTATTCTCAAGCCCTTTAAAACTAATACAAAGTGTTATTTCTTTTATGTAAAATCGGCCAAAGACTCGGGTTACACCACGTTTATAAATATTTTAAATCCGTCCCACTAATTTTTCTTTAAAATGTTTAATAAAACGTTAAACCTCATAAAACACGACATTTGAACACGGTTTTTACAATAACTCGGGGAAACGTCTTAAAATATAAAAATAACATATTCACGCTCTCGAAGTAACAATATAAATTTTTCTGACTTTTTTAGACGCTAAAAACAAATAGAAACTCAATCACGGCATGAAATTATTCTATAAAATGGAAATTATCATCAAACCTTATATAGTATAAACGACTATAATTATTTACGTAGCAAAAATAATTATCTTAGCTCGGGATAGACGTTAACCTGAAACTCGGGTTGTTACACAAGCCCAAGTTTCACACAAACTCAACACCCCAACAAAGTCAAAATGTTAGTAATCATCAAAAGGACTACAATGGGAAATACAAGGATCTGAAAGCTGAGATAACTATCCTTACCAAAAGATTGATAGACTGTCTAAGGGTAAAAGTGAAAAGGGGTTGGTTGTTGAGTCATTTGACTGGGATGAGGAATCAGTGTCCTCTGAATATGAAGGGGTTACTAAGGTCAAGGCATTTATGGCTATTGCTGAAGAAGAACCATATGTTGGAAAGAATGATGGCAGATCGGGTTAGTGGGTTGAAATCACCATAAAAAATGTATAAAGACTTCTTTCTATGACTGATAGTGATGAAAGGAAACATGTTCTTGACTATACCCATGTTGATCTCCATTATATGGAGGATTAGAGGAAAAACTTGCTCAGCAAGCTCAACTCTCTTAACCAAAGAGTTGTCCTCATGTAAGTCTGAACTGGCTGACCTTAAAAACACCAAGGCCCTAAACTTTTCTCTCCAAAATGAGATCGCCAGATTAAATATGGAAAATGAATCTCAGAGACATGAAATCTCTGACTTAAAGAAAGTCATTGAGAAGTGGACCTCCAGCAAAGTCACTATTGACCAATTGTTCACTAAGCAAGTACCTGGAAACATTATACGTGCCTTAGGAGGAAGAGGAAAGAAAAAGGACACTATTTCCTCAAAGGAAGTATTATTTTCCAAGGCCGCTGAGTCTCCATCTGAGACTGTCCCTGAAATCACCTATGACTCTGAGTCTGAGTGTGGTAATCTGGAACCACTGCCTCCTCTTCCTAAACTTACAAGGGCTGAACCCATCGGTACATCAGCTGATGTATTAACCCAAACTGACTTGACTCTGACCCCAATTGTCTCTGAAGGGATTAAAAAGGTCCATGACAAAAGGTCAGCGGTCAAGGCTTCTAAGTAAAAGACTCAAACTATGTCACCATCTGCCCCTGACCCCATTCCTATCAAGAATGCTGACTCATCCACTGAGAAACTGCTTCTTACTCTGATGGAAGAGGTAAAAGGTCTTAAAGAGCAAATCAAGATTCCTTTAGACACCTCTCTATCTGTCTCTCAACCAGGAAGTTCTAAATCTTCCTAAGGAAAACAAAAGGCCTGGTTTGGACCTTGTAAACACTATGGGTTTAGAAATCACCTCTCTTAGGATTGTTATATGAAACCCAAGTGCTCTACATGTGGATGCACTGACATTTAACCAAAGAACATCCTGAACAAGCTTCTATTAGGAAAACCCTGGCTAAGCTGAAAGCTCAGTCATCTCAGGGTTCCTCCTTAAGAAAGGCACCTACGATTCCAAAGCCTTTCATTGACTACAAGTACTGCGGTTTAAATGACCATCACTATGATGAGTTTGAGTACTACCCTGGATGTGACATCTATGGTAGCATAGCTCATGAAACCGCTAACTGTATTAAGAAACCTGCCTCAACCAAAAGTAAACCAAGGATTGCTAGTCAGCGATCCAATGAACCTACTGAAAAGTGGGTTCACAAAAGAAACTAATTTTTTTAAAATGTATGTGCAGTATTACTTAAAGAGGTATGTATGGTATCTAGATAGTGGCTGTTCTAGACACATGACAGGGGTTAAACAATATCTGCACAGATATTCAAAGGAGTCAGGTCCAAAAATGGTATTTGGAGATAAATCTTCAGGTGACATAGAAGGATATGGCTCAGTAAAATACAATGAAATCACTTTCACTAGGGTTGCATATGTGATGGTCTGAAACATAATTTGATCAGCATCAGCTAGTTATGTGATGCTAACTTTAAAGTTCTGTTTACAAAGACTCGGAGAACCATATTCAACCAAAATAATGAAGTTATGCTTATTGATCCCAGAGGAAGGGATGTCTATGTTATTGACATGTCATCCTACAATGAAGAAAGCAATGCATGTTTCTTTGCCAAAGCATCCAACAGTGTTAACTGGCTTTGGTATAAGAGATTATCCCACCTTAACTTCAAAAACATCAACAAACTTGCAATACAAAATTTTGTAGCTAGTGTTCCATCTCTCACTTTCTCAAAAGATAAAACTTGTTCAGCCTATGAGAAATGGAAGCACCATAGAGCATCATTCAAAACCAAGAGATCATTTTCCATCAGCAAGTGCTTACATCTCCTTCATATGGATTTGTTTGGACATGTTAAACCCCAAACCATCAGCCACAACAAATATACCTTAGTTATAGTAGATGAGTACTCAAGGTACATCTGGGTATTTTGCCTTAAGAAAAAAGAGTGATGCAACTGATTGCATCATGTCTTTTATCAGAAAGATGGAAAATCTTAATGAAGTAAGGGTAAAGGAGATGAGAAGTGATAATGGAACAGAGTTCAAAAACCACAAGTTGGAAGAATTCTATGATGAAAAAGGAATTTCTCAAAATTTCTCATCTCCTTGTACCCCTGCACAAAATGGTGTAGCTGAAAGAAGAAACAAAACCCTAATTGAAGCAGCTAGGACTATGTTGAATAGTGAAAATCTCCCTAAATTTTTTTGGGGAGAGGCTGTAAACACTGCTTGTTACACCTAAAACAGTTCCATCATTGTCAAGAGACATGGGAAGACAGCTTATGATGTATTTAGAGGAAGATCTCCTGATATCAGCTACTTCTATGTGTTTGGTTGTCCCGTGCACATTCACAATCACAGAGACCACTTGAGAAAATTTGATGCAAAAGCTGATGATGGATTCTTTCTTGGCTATTCTCTAGTGGCCAAAGCATTCAGGGTATTCAACATCAGAAGATAAGAAATGGAAGAAACCTATCATGTTACATTCAGTGAAGATGATGAAGCAATTTCTAAATCCAGCATAGAGGGTGATGAAATCAACTTCAATAAAAACAAATCCTTCTCTGATGATGAATTCCTTGTACCAAGGAAAAAAGTATCTTAATGCTCTGGCAATGATGATTACTTTCCTTATGTCCCAACACATGATCCCCTTTCCACAAACAACATCTCCATCCATGATAATGTCACTCCATCAGATACACCTATCCTTCAAGACTTAAACTCTTCTGATGAACACCCTGAATTTACAATAGCTGATGATTATCCTGTTCTCAATGAACATGATGATTCTAAATTAGTTGAAGACCTTAGAATTGCTGAGGATCAAGTCTCTACCATTATTAGACCTGTCAGTAATGTTGAACGCTCACCAACAATTATATCACCACCAGTTGAAGTATTTATCAATCCTCCTGTTCTATAAGATAGATGGTCTAGAGAAAAGAACATAGAACTGGTTAACATTCTTGGTGAACCACAGGCTGGGGTCACTACTAGAAGTAGAATCAGAGACTCTGAAGCTGCATTAGCAAATGAATGTCTCTATGTTAACTTTCTCTCTGAGATTGAACCAAAGAAGCTAATTGAAGCTCTAGAAGAAGAAGGATGGATTATTGCAATAAAAGAAGAACTGAATCAATTGGAAAGAAACAAAGTATGGACTCTGGTTCATATACCTCATGGCAAAACCATTATTGGAATCAAATGGATCTGGAAGAATAAGATGGATGAACATGGGGTTTTTGTCAAGAACAAAGCAAGGTTGGTTGCTTAGGGGTACAATCAGCAGGAAGAGATTGATTATGATGAAATTTTTGCATCTATTGCAAGACTTGAAGCCATCAGGATATTTCTTGCCTATGCAGCCTATATAGGTTTTATGGTATTTCAAATGGATGTTAAAAGTGATTTCCTTAATGGAAAGATCTCAAAAGAAGTTTATGTTCAACAACCACCTGGGTTTGAGAGTAGTGAATTTCCCAACCATGTGTGCAAGCTTGATAAAGCTCTTTGTGGTCTTGAACAAGCTCCCAGAGCATTGTATAAACACTCTCTTAATTTCTCCTTTAGCATAAGTTTGTCAGAGGTACCATTGACAACACTCTTTTTACTTATAAAACTAAGAGTGGTGTAATAATTGTTCAGATATATGTGGATGATATCATCTTTGGGTCAAACGGTGTTAAACTCAGTAAACAATTTGCTAAGTTAATGACCAAAAAGTATGAAATGAGTATGATGGGTGAACTAACCTATTTTTTAGGCTTTCGAATACCAAGATTTCAAAGGAATCTCTATTTGTCAAGAAAAATATGTTAAAGATTTACTCAAAAAGTATGATCTAGCTGATAGTGCCTTAGTGAAATGCCTTATGCCTCCCCCAAATAATTTGGGCCTTAATGATTCATGGGTCTTTGTTAATGAGACTTTGTTTATAGGCATGATAGGGAACAACTGATTTATCTTACAACCTAGTAGACCCTAATATTAATTCTTCACATCCAATAGCTTGGTACAAAGCTAACCCTACAGAATCCCACCTTGTAGCTGTAAAAAGAATTTTCAAGTATCTGAAAGGAACTTCAAAATCTAGGCCTCTGGTATTCAAAAGGATCAGGCTTTGACCTGAAAGCATATTCAGACTCAGACTACGCTAGATGTAACCTAGACAGAAAGAGTACCTCCGGGGGTTGTCAAATACTTGGTGGAAAGTTAGTATGTTGGAGTGCAAAGAAGCAAAGCTCAGTGGCTATGTCATCAGCTGAAGCTGCGTATGTCGCTGCTACTGGATGTTGTGCTCAAGTCCTCTGGATCAAAAGTTAGTTGGTTGACTATGATGTTCTCTATGACAAGGTGCCCATATTTTGTGATAATAGAAGTGCCATTTCCATTTCAAACAATCTTGTGTTGCATTCTAGGACTAAATATATTGACATCAGGTATCACTTCATCAGGGACCACATTTTAAAAGGTGATATTAAGCTTCATTTTGTACCCACTGAATTGCAACTAGCTGACATTTTTACAAAACTACTAGCTGAGCCTAACTTTACTAGATTGGTCGCTAAGTTGGGTATGCTCAATATTGAAAAATAGGTCCCTAATAAGAAAAAGGTTTTAAGTGATCCTCTCACTTGAATATTAAATGTTTTTAAGGTAACTTTAATGTAACTATTAAGTTCAAAGACAAACATTCTTAATATTTAATTTAGATTTACTCTAAAAGGTTACCTACTTTCTCCAAAAAAGGAGATTTTACAGTGCACGAAGGGGTAAGGGGCCCACGTTTGTGTGACAGTTTACCACTACGCATTTAATGCGAAACTCAAACGTTTTTTATTTTTCAAAATATAAAATCTTTTATGGTATAAACTATTCATTTTTCACACACACATCATTTTCCAAATCGAAACCCTAAAAACACCACTTTCACCATCTCTCACAAAATCTTTTTCATCAAAAGAAGCTAAAACTTTTTCTTTTAAACAACAATGACTTCAAAATCTTCATCACAACAACAAACAAAACATCTTACACCTGCATCAAACGTTAATTTTGAATGCGAAGATGGTATCATTAACTTCAACAATGGGATTGCCCTTTTGGAATCCAAAATCTCTTCATACCATCCTATGCTTCAATTTTTATCAAATAGTTGTGTATCTGTCGCTTTAACCAAACAACCTTCAGCTTACTACTCGAAGTACCTCTGGGAATTCTGGTATACAGCTGAGGCAGATACTAAAACGAGCACAATCACCTTCACTCTCTCCAGTTTTGAGAAACCTCTATCCTTTAATCTTGATGACTTTTCAACTATCATCGGCTTAAAGCGTAATGAGAATTTTGTACCTCTACCACCAAAGGAGACAATGAAGGCTGCTTTAGCAACTCTGGGACTTGTTGACGAGAATGACACCTCTATTTAATCCACTAATCTCGCCAACTCGTCTTTGATGAAAATCAGATATTTTTCATCGAAATAGAGGGTTCTTATGCAGTATAGTAAAGTGTCTGGGAGGCATGCAGGGATCTCATGATCAGCTGAAAGTCAACCAACAAATTATTGCATACAGCCTATGCTGGGGGCTGGAAATTGACATTGCCAATTGATGTGTTGTCGTCGTAGGTTGTTATTTTTTGTTATCAAGTTTTACTATTTATATTTTGCAGACTTTACCTAAAACAACACTAACGGACAGTGTACCTGATCGGTTGTAGCTTCGTTGGTAAGTAGGGTGTCGATCACTAAGAGCGAGAACGTTAACACTTAATTATCAGTATTTTAGTTATCTAAGTTAGTCCAAAGTTATTCTAAGTTATACTACATTAAACCTAAGTTAAACCTAAACTAATGGTAAAAGGGGGGTTTTCAGCCTGAGAGACTGGCATGGGTTTTAGTGGTAACTTGAATCTACTTTCGCTACTCAAACGCACGCAAGTTAATAATTAGAAGGTAGAAGAGCGGTCAAGCTTGTTATAAGGAAAATGTATTAACCATGATCAATCTAATTAAAACGCAAGTTTTATGATTTATTAGAGCACCATAATTTTTTACTATGTTGTGTTATATTTATTCGCAAGGATAGGCAGACTTCTTCCTAAACGTTATTCAATTAATCCTGTCACAGTTAATGAATGTCTCATAAGCATACATCAGTTAATTATAATCTATCTTAGGAATCAAATACTGAACCCTAGCTCATTGAGTCTTTACCCGCTTATGTTTAATCAAATTGTATATGTTGGTAGTCCGTGGTCAGTAGTGATCCAAGCAAGGTCGCAAAATGCATTTGTAGTATTAACCTAAGTCACCAATTAGCCTACCATCCTCTATAACCGAGGGAAACACTAGCGAGTTAAATTTGCAGTCCTATAATTCCAGAATCACATACAACCTATATGTAGTTCTATCCCAGACTCTAACCTATTTGGTCCATAAAATTAGAATTCCGGTTGAATGACTAAGTAAAACCAAAAACAAACAAAAACATGTATATATGTGAAAACTAATTAACGTTCAACAAGTAATAAAAAAACCAAACATTAAATTATCATAACGATGGCTAATACCTAAAGGTATTAGCCGATAACCATTGTAACGAATACAAGCATAAAAAACCAAAGACCAAGGTAAACTAACTGAGTTAAACGAATGATACCAAAAATATAAGGATTATTAAGAGTATGGGAATTACAAAGTGTTTCCTATGGAATGAAGCACGTTGCGAGACCTTCCTTGCTCTTCTTGGCTTCTAAAATCAACTTTTGTGGTTAGGGTTTCAAAAATATATTTAAGCACACCCTAAAATCGTGTTTAGGGTTTTGTATTTATACACGTCTGGAATCAAGTCGATACGCCGTATTGGTTGAGTTCAATACGGCGTATGAGGGTTTCTTGGAGTAGGGACCACATTTTTAATATTATAGAATATTCCTTGAGTTTATCCGTGAATACGGTGTATGATATCTTCTGCATACGGCGTATTGGTCTTTAAGTCTTTGTGGTTTCTTGTGAAGTTTAGGCGTAGATACATCGTATCTTCCTTGATGCATAAGGCGTATTGACTATCAGATCAGCAGATTCTTAATTTTTTCGTTTATGCTCCAAAATGTGCGTCTTTTAGCTAAACTTCTCCAATTGCTCCATATTTACTGCAAATAATTAATATAAGTAATTAAGTACCAATTCATGCATAAATAATGTAAAATGGGCAATAAAGAGACGTTATTTGATGTCATTATCAATGTTCTATTCTCTGACCTGATTGTCCAATTACATCCTGGCAAGAAGGAAAGAAAATTGAACATTTACTACACAAGTGTTTTTATCCCTCATCATTGAACATCTGCTTAGAGACGCCTACAAAAATGACAACTCAAGACTTTTAAACCTCACCACATATCAACCACTTCTTTTAAAACACCATTTGAGAATGAAGTTCCTTTAACTGCTCATATGTGTATAGTGGCAAATATTTCACCTGAACCCGTCAAGTCTTTGATCCCTCCCTCTCGGGACGTGAACACTGATGACACCGCTGATAAGTCCTTGTCCATGACCAATGTTCAACCTGTCACTTAGTCCAAAGCAACAACTTACAAAAAGTCAAGGAAGAAGAAAAACACAGCTTCCTCTAAACCAAAGACTTTGAAAACAGTCATGAAATCATCTCCATCTCCACAAGTTACTGATACTCAGCCTGCTGAGAAACCATGGGCCATCGTTGATGCCATCCAGAGTATAGATGCCTTTAAATCGGCAGAGGAGATAAGAAACCAGCCTAAGACCGCTGATGCCAAAAAGGTAACAGTCATTTAAATATAAGAGGAACTGCAAGAAGCAAATCAGTCCTAAGATCTTAGACATTTAAGGGGACTGGATAATCACATCCAGTCTTCTTAGGGGCAGCGTACCGGCGATCCTCCCCATATTACAAACTCACCAATGAAAAGAGTCCTAAATTTGATACATTAGGTTAAGAACGCCCTATGTTGACCCTGAAAACTCTATACTTTTCTAAGATAAACACATCTAGTGCATGAAAGTCAGACCCTGCATATATTGAACATTCACTCATACTAGGGGTCCCTGAACCAATCAAACGAGTCCTAAGATCTTAGACTATTCAAGGTACTGGATAATCACACCCAGTCTTCTTAGGGCAGCGTACCGGCGATCCTCCCCATATTACAAACTCACCAATGAAAAGAGCCCTAAATTCTTAACTTTTGAAGAGACTGGATAACTCCTCATCACACCCAGTCTTCTAAGCAGTCAAATGCGACTTCCGCTTCATTACAAATTCACTCTTTCAACTAACAAATTTATATAGATACAAGAATCTATTGTTGAGGAGGAAGTGATAGAGTCTGGGATTAAATCATTAGGTGATGTCCCACTTGATCAGTTTGGTGAGGCTGATGCTAATTTAGATGTTAATGAGAGCCTATTTGACACGGAGTCAGAAATAAAGTTCATTGGGAAGGAGGTTCCCAAATCCATATATAATGGCTCTCAGTTCAATGAAGATGCCACTCAGGGCACTGTATTCTCTATTTCTGATCAAGTTATGCAGGAGGCTGACTCTGATCTAGAGTCCATGCCTGGGGATGAAATTGAGTCACTGTATGGGTTTGAAGAACCAGAGACTAATGATGATACTATGTTTGTGCATAACGAATAATTAATTTGGATAAATCTAAAGACTCAACTGCTAATGCTTCCGCTGATAAGCTAGCTCAGTCAGACCCCTTGGTCATCATCAAGCTAATTTCTCTTCTCTGGTTGCTTCAATTCAGAATCTTGAATCTTCCTTATCTAAAAAGGTAGCTGATAAGATTAAAGAATCATTTCCAAGGATGGTTGTTAATGCTCTTGAGGAAAGACTCCCTAAGATGCTTTTTGACACTCTCAAGACCATTCTTCCTGATCTTCTTCAAGACTCTATGAATAAAGCTCTTCCTAGGTTAAACAAACATGTTAAGAAGACTATCAAAGCCTAAGTTGTCACACCCCCAGACAGGGCCTGGACGAAATGAGTGTCCGGGGGCATGACATCATAATATACATCATACAAGATCAAGAGAAAGACCACTAATGGACGTTTTGAAAATCATAACTCGTTGTATTTATTAAAAATGGATAAGTCTTACAAGATTTGAAAAGAAATTTGAAACGTTGCGGAAGCATAATTAAGTTTTCAAAAGACAACAAGTATGAATGATAATAAAGTCTTGATAGATGATATCATATTACACATAGACTCCATATAGCACATCAAAGAAGTCCAAAGCTAAGCACCTGAAAAACATGCTTAAAATGTCAACATAAAGTTGGTGATTCATAGGTTTAGGTAAAGTATTTACAAAAATTAAAAATGTTTAGTGAATACCGCTTCACTCACAATATTATGAAAAGTATTTAGCAATTTGAAACGTTTAACAAAAGCAGTGTGGACCACAAGTTATAAAACTTATGTGACAGTTATAACATATACAACTTCACATAAAAGGTATTTACGTTGCACTAAGCTCATGATACCGAGGCTAAATGTAATGGAAGCATGCAAAATGCTTAATAAACTTGCCCTGACGGGTGCCAACATGGCGCTTCACCATATCACTCGACATGGTATACGTCCGTTGATCATGTAAGAGCTACTTACACAGACGGGGATGATTAGTCCCAATAAATCTATTTTAACACTCGCGCTCACTTCCTAATCCAACTTGAAGAATATTAGTAATCTTTAACAACAAGAACTAGAGAGAGAAAGTGGGAAGGAAGGAAGTATTTTAGAGAGAGAAAGATAAGAACATAAAATGCATTACTATGTGAAACATACAACCAACCAACCACCTCTCTAAGGCATGGAGAGGTGTATATATACCTTGCATTAGGCGGATGGGCCTTGGCTTAATGGACTTATCCATGGGCCTTGGTCTAACTAACTATGTAAGTTTCTAAAAATTACTTAACGAGCTAACGACTGTTATCTATGGAAGCGACCGACACTTTCGTGTTCCTAATAATCTCCCCCTAAGGGAGGTCGCTCCATTTTGAGAAAACTTAAACCTAGCATACTATGCTTTATCTTTAGTCTTGAGCTTGTTTAACTTCATTTATTAACTTGTGATTTGATGCAGTGATCATAGACTTTAGGTCTTGAGCTTGTTCCTTAGCTTATCTTGAGTGTGATCATGAACACCTTGAGATCATCAACCAAGCATAATCTCGTTTCACCATCTTGTAAACTTTGTCATCTTGTAAACTTGTGACTTCTGGACCGACATGCTCACACCTTTCTTGATTTGTTGACTTAAAAAGCTTTAATGTTGCATCTTTCTTGAAATACTTTAACTTTAACACTTCGTCACTCGAGAAAGACGTTTGGTATCAGAGTGACAGAAACTTCTTTGAAATTCTTTGACTTTAATACTTTGTCACTTCAAGAAAGACGTACGGTATCAGAGTAGCGGAAGTCTTGAAACATGTACTTGAGCTTTCATGATGTCTTTATGTTTGTCGGTCGGGTATGAGCATGTGGCTATGAATCTGTAAGTCAGCTGGAACCAGGTACCTTCACCTCCATCTTTAAGTATACTGCATTAAAACAGTTAGCAATAAAGTGGGGGGACGAATATGGCTTTGTCATTCGCCCGTGTTTGGTTGGAGTAACCTTCTAATCCGTGAGGATCGACCTGTGATCAGGTAGATTCAATTTAAGAAGAATCTCCTTGACATGATTTCCAGCTAAAGTATAGAATCTTTCTAACACATTTGCATTAGATTCATCAAACTCAGCATGTTCTCATTACCAGAACGTCTTAAAGCAGACATCATGGTAAGAGTGAACCAGTGCGTTACTCTCTCACCGATTGAAATGGAAAAATTGATTTGAAAATCAATCGACGTGTCACTTGCTAAAGTGATTTTGTGACACATCGAGAGTGTTAATCATTTCAAAAATTCATCATTAATCGTCAAATCATAACCTGGAACAAGTTTGATTCTTATAGAATCGCACCATCGTTTCTTTCTAGTTGTCACAAGTTTGATTCGTATAGAACCACAAAAGTCACCTACCATGAGCTTGTTTGATGTTGGCTCAAGCAGGATTTCCATCTTCACTGTGAATTATATCACTCGGATGTTCTGGCAAAATCATAAGGATAATGCATAGGACTCTTAATATATTTCTCGTTATTCACATTGTGTGAGATAGCAAGCATAATTTGACAAGTGTCCTAATGAGATTTATGGATGATCTTTTTTGGCTCTAGACTCAATAGTGCACTTTGATTTTAGTGATTAGAGGCTGGAGTAGACTGCCATCTTTTCAATATCAACTAACTCGGAGTGAGAAAGTTGATAGAAATGCGTGTAATCTCCGTAAGAAATGAAATAAGATTCTGTTGAGAGACCTTGAGTGGCTAGGGAGGGTTGTGCATAGCGTCACTGGGTCCATGATTGTCTTCAATGTCAGAAAACACCTAAGTGTTTCTGACAGCATATGTATTGACCCGGTTTCTGCCTAAGTGTATGGAGGGCTTCTTTCTTTTCACCCTTTATCCTTACATTTCTTTTTCATTCTTCAACCCCTTCAATGCTTACCGAGACTTCATAACTAACACCTTGTTGGGTTTGTTCCAGTGTTAGCTCCATCTCAGTCGGCATTATTCCCGATTCTCACTTTTTCTCCTTTTTAATCATACCTAAGGACTTCTACACTAACTAGTGGATATCCCTGGGTAGATCCCTCCGGTTCTGGCTGGATCATGGGATTTGAATACCTATACCTAACCACCTTATAACTCCATAAAATTAAGTACATGGTCGGTCTTTTAGGGTATTCCATCACCATTACAAACCAAAATCATTGAAAAATTCATTCAAAGTGTTTGATATAAATATCAAAAGGTTTACACTTTGAATGTTTTTAATCATCACTAAAAGCTCCCCCTTAACATGTGCATCGTAATCGTAGTACATGCTAAGTGTGGAGTGCATCGAGTCCATTTTAATTGATTACTTCTGTCAATATACATTAAGTCCAGGTTAATTACATTTTCTCCCCTTATCCAAAATGTTAATCCCTTGATATTTTGGATATCAATTGATTAACCGTTCGAGGACAAAATGTTATATGCTATCTATAAGAAACATTTTAATGCTCCCCCTTAATTTTTGAGGGTATATGATCCGTCCAAATCAATACGTATAAAATATAATATATAAATACGTAATAATAAGGAAGATAATCAATAATAGTATAGTAAGTATTTTCCGTCGGGTTCTAGAAAATCGCTTTTAACCAAAGCAATTATCAAAAACCTCCTGGGTCGTTTCCTCGGCGAGAAGTGAATGGAAATCTACGTTCAAGTTGTAAATCGAGCTTGATTATCACTTAAGTTTTTGGGGTTTAGTTTTCTAAATCTACTAAAAGGGAAAACATATAAAAGGGAACTAAACTTTTGGATTTAAACTATTTTTAAACTAATATTAATTTTAAGATTAAAAACTACAAGATTATACTAAAATTGATCTAAAAGATATAAATGACGAAAATGCTTGCTAAGTGACGTGAAATGTTCATTAAGTGCGGGTTTAAGGTTTAAC
>BQNB010047540.1:0-43057 GCA_026074375.1 Tanacetum coccineum | reverse complement strand
ACTGGACTGTAAACCAGATATATATTTTAATGTGTTCTAATTAGCAAAATATAAAGATTCTAATTAGCAAAACGAACTAGACTGTATCGGGTAACAATTTGTTTAAAATCCTTTGAATCTCAATCAAGTTCTGCGAATCCCGGTAGTTGGTGTTATGTATAGCCGCTACATGACTATTCTAAGCAAGAACAATAGCTTCTATGCTAACCTTACAAAGAGCAATGGAAACTAGTAACATTCTACAAATCATAGATCGGCCAAAACAAGAATTAAGATGATGGAGAGGACACGGAATGCGTATATAAAACTGGATAACAGGCACCGTTTTGATGGATTTACAGACCAAACAAGTCTACAGCTTGTCTCATCGTTTTCAGTTTCAAAATATACCCGTTCCTTCTAAAAGTATTAACAATCCTCAAAATGATCACTGTGCACCGTGAGCCTCGTCATCCTCTAACAAAGACCTACCGGACTACTAGTTATTTACAAAGGTTTTTGTGGGGTTCTACTGCTTTTCATTCTCAACTGCTCTGATAATAGGATCATCCTCTAAATAGCTGTCATCATCATCCTCTTCAAGTGCCTCATCCAAGCCATGTACTAAAGATTGGTTCACTTTCTTACGAGATTGTCTCCTATGTTTCTTGGGCTCCAGGCGTGGTTCAGCTTGCATGATTCCCATATCTCCTGCTTTGTATCTGTGAGAAATTCCAATCTTTTAATTACCACCTAGAACTCCAAAATCATAACACATCGACAGGCTAAAACATGGTCAAAAGACGGTTTGTGGGTGAAAATAGGATGGTTATTTTTTTGGACAGAAAAGCGGCAAGTCTAGTTGACACAAATAGATAGTTTTACGCAACATAATTGTTTTTACACATTAAGTCATTGAAATTGTAAAAATGTGTTCCTCCCATGGAAAATTTCAGTGAGTTTGATTGCCAAAAGAATATTAAGTATACCATGGTGGAACACTGGAACACATTTCTTATTAGTTCAATGACTTAAGGTGTACAAAAAGATATGCTTTATAAAATGTTACATTTTAGAAGTATGGTGCCATTGGATGTCACTATCCCAAATTCCCAATAATTAGTGTGTTAAAATTTGATTACATACTATTACAATCATAGTTCACATTTATGCATAAAGCAATTTGAGAGAAATTGTATACATTAAATATAACATATTGGGCGACTCTCAACTCAATTGACTAGTTAGACATAACACATAACTCAAAACAACTCATTTGAAAGTATTTAGGTACAAATTGCCACCACTAATATATGCTATAGACATGCATATTCCGAACTTTCAAGGAAACAGCGATAGATAACAAGGGATGTTTAGCAAATTGTTTTGTAACAACTTGGGAAGATCCAAGAACAAAGCTTGGCTTGTTAGAACTTAGAACCACGTCTTATGGGTTTTCAAATTTTGATAATATAGATGAAGCTATAATAAGTACTTAACATACAACTTATTGATAAGTTTAAACAAGTTTTTGTCCAAAATGTAAATACGCATACCTGACATCACCCTCTCGTTTAGTTCCTAGAGTTCGCAATTGAAATTCCTCTCTGATTTTGATTTCATCAAACAGTTGGAGGTAGTAGGGATATCTTTCCCAGTCAGTTTTCACAATGCATCCTGGTTCCCAAATATGCAAACAATTATGGAATGCACATCTCGATGGGCCGGACAGAATTTTGCGAACCTGAAAAGTACGTAGATTAACATGAAAACAAGGGAAAAAACGTCATAACAAGTTAACAACGATAGAACATAATAACAAAGCAAGTCGCATATAGCATAATGGAAAACTTTTAGGTGGTATGAAGTCAAAATGACGTACCAACAAGCTCCGGGGATATTTAAACGTGTGTTTTAAATTGATTATGAGATATTGTATAATCAGAATTAGACAATCAGTTGTAATAGAACAGGTTGTAGAAGATGGCGTTTTGATATACTCATGTCTTTAGAAAATGAAATGATAAGATAATCATATGTTTGACAGTTTAAGTGGCACATGCTTAGTATTTGATAATCAATATAATAAAGTTACCGAAAAACTGACATTCTTGTGGAAAAAGCAAAAAGACATCTCATGATTTGCGGGTAAAAGTTTAGCGAATTAGGTTCAGGGAATGGGTAAATAGGTAACTTTTGCTGTATAAAACTGATTATTCAAACCCCTAGGAAAAATCAGATAGAAGCAATCCAATAATACAAAGCTAATTATTGCGACTTAAAATCATATTAATCAGATAATCTGATAATGAATTCCAAAATACAAATCCAAACACCCCTTAATATGAGACCTTATATAAAGCTGGCATGAAAATTTTTAACGACAGACCTCTGGGAAGCACAGTGGAAGGGACTGCTTTGTTACTTTCAGTAGACTCGGTTGGCTAAAGCCAGGAGTATCTGCAACATATCCTCCACCAGATAATGGAAGCAAAGAAACATGTCGAGTCGTGTGTTTTCCTCTGCCACTTCTCGCTGACACCTCTCCAACTCGTTGATCTTCAAGCCACTTACTTCCTGAAATCTGGTACATGTGAAAAAACAAATAGGAACAAGTGAACAACAGACTAACTACAACTTTGAAAAGAAGAAAAAAAATAGTGGGTGAAAGAATGTTATAGCAGCGAGAAGGTTTTACAGAGTTAAGGTGACCATCCATTTCTGCAGGAAGAAGGCCAAAGTGATTGCTTCTCAAAGCATTGATCAAACTAGACTTTCCAACGCCACTGGGACCCACAATTACTGATGTTTGACCCCTCAAGTAGAACTGAAGAGAATCAAGTCCAGATTTGGTCTCTACACTGCAAATGACCGGTTCATAACCCCAACTGCGAAGCTTGGATTTCCATAAAGTCACCGTCTGCATATAATAGAAAACATTATGCAAATTCGCAGAAGAAAAGTTGAGCATATCAGCTTAACATAATATGATATGCTTGTGAAACTTCACACTTTAATCCATATCCACAGTCAGACCTTTGTGAGGTCTCCTGCTTCTACTCCACAAACAATCTATAAAAAACGTGAACAGGTCAACCAACACCATTTCTGCTATCAGGTACTAAACCTTGTTACAGGGAACCAAATGCAGACAAAACTTGACCTAGTCCGTATAAAGAATCAATAAAATTATCACAGAAACCGTGGAAAACCAACAAAACACGCGTCATTAATTTACCTGAGGACACACTCCGTCCGTATCAAATATCTCTTTTTTAGAGTAAATTGCATAAATCGTCCCTAAAGTTTGGTGAAATTGCACGTTTCGTCCCAAACGTTACGAAAGTGTAAGGATCGTCCCTGTGGAGAAACCTTTGGTGCAAATATCGTCCCTGCGGGGACGATACTTGCACCAAAGGTTTCCCTAATTTTTTTCCCACATGGACTATACTTGCACCAAAGGTTTCCCCACAGGGACGATTCTTGCACTTTCGTAACGTTTGGGACAAAACATGCAATTTGGCAAAACTTTAGGGACGATTTATGCAATTTACTCTCTTTTTTATATTCAATAACTAATGCAGTCTTCTTACAGTAAACTAAATGTATATCAAATGTGAGCTATTTACGTGTGATAAACATATACTAATACACCTACATACAATCAATGAAACCAGATATAATATCTAACTAATATACATATATCAGATCACTATCTCAAAGTATACCTCTTTATCAACAAGTTCTCGGATCCTAGAGTACTAAACTTTGTTACAGGGAACTAATTATATACAAAACTTGAACTAAGGGAATACACTATGATTACATCACTGTTACACTATATGTACAAAGTTAAATGTCAACCTAACTAATGGTAACAAACTCTGCTGGTGTGGCAGAAGCTACCTAACAGATTAACTTAATTAGCAACTAAATAACTAGCTTCTCATCAAACAATCGACTAAATTATTACAAAGAACGTGAAATTAATAAAATACGCGCCACTTGCATGTAAATAACTAATGCACTAAATTATCAAGTGACTATTGTTATCCAGTAACTAATGCACTAATGAAATCTTCTTGCAACAAACTAAATGCATACAAAATTTGGCCTAATTATCTCTAATAACTAGACAATTTCTCCGTAATATTCATTAACTAACAGAAATTTCACATCTAGCAAGATATGTGAAACTTTGGTTCCAGATCCACGGACAGATCATTGTAAGGTCTGTTACTTTTACTCGACAAACTATTATTATTCAAATACGGGAACTAGTTAGCAAACACCTTCAATCTGTCAGGCACTAAACCAAGCTAACTATTCGCAAAGTCACTAGCAGGTAACTGAAGCAGGTACATATCAACTATCAAGTGACTCGTGTAATTTAACAAGTCTTCTTACAGTAAACTGCGCGCGTACACCTATTTACACGATATACTAATACACCTACACACAATCAACAGAACCAGATATATTATCGTGTATACCTCTTCATTCACAAGTTCAGCTTTGTTCAAAGCAAGCGTAACCGGAATCCTCGTCGACTCAGCCTCAACCAAAAACCTCGTAAGCGAAAACTCCTCCGGTTTCGGCTGATCTAACGAAAACAAAACGAGTAAATGATCGACATTAGCTACCGGCGGATCAAGTACCTCCGTCTTCCTCTCAAACACGTTCTCGATCACTCCTCTTCTATCCTTCCAATCAATCGAACCGACTAACACCTTATCTCCTACCAATACTCTCCTCTTTATCTTCTTCAATAAACTCCTCACTACACATAACAACTCAACTCCTTCACCTCCACCTTCCGTTAATAATGATGACGTCACACCTTCACTTCTAGCTTCCGATGATGATGATGATGATGATGATGATGATGATGATGATGACGTCATCAAATCCTCACCTGCATCTTCCGAAAATGATGATGACGTCACCGAGTTTTCACCTAAACCTTCTGATGATGAAGATGATGACGTGGCATTGGGTTGAATAACAACGCGCATAAAGTTGGCCTGAGCTGAAGCGACTTTACCTACAGCTTGATCGGGCGACAAATTGACCGTATCATCAAGAGTGAACGACGGAGAGAGTGAAGTCGTTGTGTAGTGCTTGACGTTATCACGCGCTTTGAGAAGGTGTTTGTTAGGTTTAGGCTGTTGATGTTTTCTAGCAGTTAAGCTTTCGCGGTTGTTGTTGTTGTTTCTGGATGAGGTGATTGTGAGTGGACGGAAGGTTGTTTTGGTGGCAGTGAAGCGGCGGATTACGGTGGTGGAGGTGGAGATGAGTGATGGTGTGTAGTGGTGGTGGTGACGGAAGAGTGATGATGAAAGTGACGTCATCGTGAAAAGTTGTTGTTGTGTTAGGGTTTTGGTTTGGGTTGTGGTGAGGTGGTTTCCGTCATCGGAATTGTTCAAGTTTATAAACCTTGAGGGGTATTTCTGTATCTTTGTTTTCCTTATTTATCCGTTATTGCTCTTTTTTGTCCATCTCTTGTTTCTCAGGGACTATCCCTGCCTCCTTTGGATTCTTGGCTTTTGGTTATATATTGATCCTGTGCAGCTAGGGTTATATACAAGAAAAAAAAACACACAACAACGCCTCTCTCTCTCTCTCAAGACATAAATCCTTATCCTCACCAAACGTATTCCATATGTAATCGTTTGGTTCCTTGTAATAGTTAGGTTATTTCATGTTTAATCTATTGTATTTCTAGATAGCATCCGTTTGGGGACTATATTTCTCTTTTGTATGTTTGGATAGCATCTGTTTGGGGACTATTCCTCTGGTTTTATTAATAAAGAGTTAAGGGGTTGGTTGGTTGAGTTTATTTGTGGGTATTAATTTAACATGGTATCAGAGCTCTAAGGTTGGAGCTCGTTTTTTAAGGGTTTGAATATTTTGTGGGCTTTTCTAGTTTTCTGGAAGATAATGGGCTGTGAAGTTGTAATCTCAGACGATTTGGTAGTTATAGGTAACAAAGGGTGATCAGTTTTTGGTAGATTATATGAAAATATAGGTTTGACTGTTGGAAACCCTAAATTTGGATTAATATTTGGGGATTTGTTCTTCTGAGTAAACTATTTTGTTCAGGGTGTCAATTGTGTCTTGACTAAGGGAATCAAGAACAATTGATTGGTTGGTGATAATCAATTGTGTCTTGACTAAGTGAATCAAGAACAATTGTGTGGTTTCTTCCGCTCGTCTTTTAAAGCTTTGTAACACCTCTTATCTCTTGTTATTTCTATTTATTATTAATAACTTTTGAGATTTGCCCTTGACCTACCACTCAAGTGGCAAGGAAACCTGGGAACTACTCTCAGCTATTATTATTCTTATTTGTTTTCTATCTTTGCTCTTTGCTATCTGCTTGTTTTTTTCTGCTTGTTTTTTGATTGTCTACCTGTTTTTATCTTATCTGTGTGTTGAGTTTCTGTTTGTCATGGCTGGTTCTGGTCCTGCTAGTAGTAGTATTGATCTAATTAGTTCATTAGATGCGGGTAACCCATTACATTTGCAAACTAATGATAGTAGTAGTGGTGCTCTGGTTAATGTTAAGCTTACTGGTTGTGAAAACTATAGAGTTTGGGCTACTGCTATAAAATTGCCTTGCAAGCTAGAAATAAAATGGGTTTTGTTGATGGAACTTGTGTTAAATCTACCTATGTTACCAGTGTGCCTTTATCTAATCAATGGGAAAGATGTAATGTTGTTGTTTTGTCTTGTTTACTAAGTAGTATTTCTGAAGATCTCTATTTAAGTCAAGTTTATTCTGAAAATGTTGCTGAAGTTTGGAAAGAATTAAAAGACACTTATGATAAACTTGATGGGTCTATTCTGTTTAATCTTATGAAAAAAATTAACAACTTCAAACAAAATGGCTTGCCTGTATCTGAATACTATCATAAACTGAACTCTTTGTGAAGGGAATTTGACATTCTTACTAAGTTCTCTCCTTGTACTTGTAATGCTAGAACTGAATTGGGAAAACATCAACAGTTAATGAAGTTAATGCAGTTTTTAGTGGGTCTAGATGATGTCTATCATCCTATTAGGAGTTCTTTGTTGACCCAACCTGAATTACCTGATGTTAAGGATGCTTTTGTGACTGTTTGTAAAGAGGAATCTCATAAGGGTCTTGGGTCTACCTCTGGGGTTCAAAAACCCCAAGTTAGCTCCTTTGTGGCTAGAACTGTTGATAATAATTATAGAGGTTAAAACAGAAACAATAACAGTTTTAACAATAATAATAATGGGACAAACATAACTCAGTATAACAATTTCAACAATCACAATAATGGGACTAATAGAACCTGGTATGATTCTTTGAGTTGCAAAAACTGTGGTATGAAATGGCATACCATTGACAGATGTTTTGAGATAATTGGTTATCCCACTGGTTTTAAGAAAAACTCTAATGGAAATTTTCGCAACAACAACAAAGGGTTTTCTAATAATAATAATAGGGTTGGTGCTTCAAGTAATAATGTTGAGGTTCAAACACCAAATGTCTCTTTACCTTTCACTAATGATCAAATTGTAAAGCTAATAAGTTTAATAGGTGAAAAAGATAATTCTAGTGTTCAAGCTAATATGGCAGGTATAAACTTTAGTTTCCTTAATGCTAATGTATTTTTCAACAATCACTTTTATAAGTTCTTTAATGCTAATGTTAAAATTAATAGGGTTAACTTTCATTTTTGGTGGATCATTGATTCAGGGGCAAACCAACACATAACTAACTCTACTAAAAATATGACTAATGTTGTTGACATATCTGAATTAAACATTACTGTTGGTCACCCAAATGAAACCATTGCTAAAATAAATCATGTTGGTAACCTGAAACTTACTAATAATGTGGTATTGTTTGATGTGTTGGTTATACCTGAATACACTGTTAGTTTATTGTCTGTGAACAAGATGATTAAGGATAGTAAATTACATGTTGGCTTTAATGAACATGATTGTGTTATTCAGGATTTGAAAAAGGAGAATGTTCTGGGGACTGGTAGTGAGTCTGGTGGTTTATATATATTTGATATTGATTGTAAGTTGCCTAAAGTTAAGAGTAATTTCTCTATTTTGTGTTGTCATGTGTCTAAGAGTGTTTGGCACAATAGGTTGGGTCATCCTTCAGATCAAGTTTTGAAAGTGTTAAAAACTAGTTTGAAGATAACCAAACCTGAACATGTTAATCCATGTGAAATTTGTCATTTTTCTAAACAAACAAGAGAACCTTTTTCCTTTAAGTGATCATAAATCTGAAAAATTGGGTGATCTCATTCATCTTGACTTATGGGGTCCTTACAGGGTCACCTTTAGGGAAGGGTACAGATATTTTTTAACCATTATAGATGATTTCTCCAAGGCTATATGGGTCTATCTGATTAAATCTAAGGATGAAGTGTTTAGGTACTTTGTTGATTTTGTTAATCTTATTTCAAATCAATTTCTCAAAAGAATAAAAATAATTAGATCTGATAATGGTACAGAGTTTATTAATAATAAAATGGATGTTTTTCTAAGGGAAAAAGGTATTGTGCATCAAACCTCTTGTGCTTATACTCCTCAGCAAAATGGCATTGCTGAGAGAAAGCACATACATCTTCTTAACGTTGCTAGAAGTCTTTTATTTCAAGGTTGTATTCCTTTAGGTTTCTAGATTGATTGTGTCTTAACTGCTACATACTTAATTAACAGGCTTCCATCTTCTGTCCTTGCTGGTAAATCTCCTTTTAGTGTGCTTTATGGTAGAGAACCTTCCCTTTCCCATCTGAGATGTTTTGGGTGTCTGTGTTTTTCTAGTATTTTAAACAATTCTGATAAGTTTTCTTCTAAATCTGAGAAATGTATTTTGATTGGTTATTCCAGTTTAAAAAAGGCTTATAAATTGTTAAGTTTGGAAAATAGAAGCTACATTTTTTCAAGAGATGTCAAGTTTTATGAAACTATATTTTCTTATAAAATGAAGTCTAATAATAAACCCTCTGATATTGTCATTAATAATGAAGTCAATAATAAAAACTTTTTTGATTTGTTTGAGTATGGGCACCAAAACATCTCAAGTCCCATTGATGATGGAGAGGGACCATCTGATGATGCAGGAGAGGTAATTATGGATCATCAATCAACTGATACTACAGAGGAGCAGCCTTTTGATGATGATGTCCATATTGCATCATCAATGGATGACAATCTTATCTCTGAGGGCAGGCATTCTATGTGTTCAAAATGTTTCCTCCTATAATTCCAGCAATTAGGACATATGATTGATAATCCTGTTGTGTTAACCTAGGAGATCTAGTAGAGTGTCCAAACTTAGCCTTTAAACATTAATGATTTTGTGTTGATAATAAAGTTAAGTATGGTTCTGAACATGTTATCCTATGAATTTAATCCATTACACAACAATAATCTTTACCAATATGCTAGAAAATAAGAAGAAAACTTAGAGAGAGAAAGTAGAGAGAGAAAACAAGAAAGGAAGATTAGATTAGTGAATTGGTGGATTACAAGTGAATGAAAATGTAACCAACACCCTCTCCATGTGTGAAGAGGGTTCTATTTATACCCATGCCTTGCTAGGTGGCGTATGGGCCGGGCTTGGCATATTTTGGGCTTTGAGCCTGAAACACGAACAATATTAGTTTACACTCCAAGCCCGTTGAACCCGACTAGCCTATTACAATACAAGACCTAGTTTGACTTTATAAGACCGATAACATTCTTGTTTGACTTAATATAATTAAGGCTAACAATCTCCCCTAATGTTGAGGTCTCTTTCTTTAAACTGCTCTGATACCACATGTTATCCCATGAATTTAATCCATTACACAACAATAATCTTTACCAATATGCTAGAAAATAAGAAGAAAACTTAAAGAGAGAAAGTAGAGAGAGAAAATAAGAAAGTAAGATTAGATTAGTGAATTGGTGGATTACAAGTGAATGGAAATGTAACCAACACCCTCTCCATGTGTAGAGAGGGTTCTATTTATACCCATGCCTTGCTAGGTGGCGTATGGGCTTTCTACTTGGGCCGGGCTTGGCATATCTTAGGCTTTGAGCCTGAAACACGGACAATATTAGTTTACACTCCAAGCCCGTTGAACCCGACTAGCCTATTACAATACAAGACCTAGTTTGACTTTATAAGACCAATAACATTCTTGTTTGACTTAATATAATTAATGCTAACAATCTCCCCTAATGTTGAGGTCTCTTTCTTCAAACTCCTCTGTACCACCGATGACATTGAATATATGCCGTTTGACGTTTATGCTTTGCCTTTTTATGGTCTTGTCTTGTTTGTAATGGCTTTGTTCATCCATGCTTTGTGATCTTGATTTTGAGCCTTTATCTTTTGACTTTAAATTCTTGAGATTATTATCTTGCACCATCTCCTTAACTTGAATCATCTTGATTTGACTTCCTTGATCAACTTGTGCTCTTGACCAACATACTCATACTTGTTACATTCTTGTTTGACATATGTGATTATAAGTCTAACAATCTCCCCAATTGATGATTCTTTATTTGACTTTGAGGCTCTTTGATGGTGGGGAAGATTAGAATCAACTATCTTGACGTTGAATGATTGACTTTGAAAGCTTGAGTATGAGCATGTGGTTTATGAATCCGACTTCGCTGGAATGAGGCTGCAACACCGTCGTCTAAACCTGAAATAAGACAGTTAGCAATAAAAGATGAATATGGCTTTGTCATTCATCTTGACTTCGGTTGCATTAACCTCCGGTTTCCCGTTTTATAGTATAAATACTATACCTGTGATCAGGTAGATTCAAAGAATCTCCTTGACAGGGTTTCCAGCTCAAAGCGTAGGATCTTCTAACACAGATGTATTAGATTCACCATGCTTGCTAGTTCTCATTACCGGAACGTCTCAAAGCAGACAACACGGTAAGAGTGAATCAGATAGTTACTATCTTTCTGATTAAGTCGTCAATTCATTTACTGGACCAAAATTGATATCCAGTTATCACAAGCTTGATTCATATAGAATCTTGCAAGTCACCTACCAAGAGCTTGTTTGATGTTGGCTCAAGCAGGATTTCCATCTTCACTGTGAATACTTAAGTATCACTCGGATGTTCTGGCAAGATCTCAAGGATAATGCGTAGGACTCTTTGTTACAACTTGTGAACTTTATGGTGTTCAACAAGTGTATTTTGACATTGTGTCCTAATGAGATTTATAATTTGATCTCTTCTTGGCTCTAGACTCGATTTGTGCACTTTTGGTTTTAGTAATCGGAGGCTGGAGCAGACTGCCACCTATTCAATATCAACAATCTCGGAGTGAGATGTCAATAGATAACGTGTGTATCTCCGTGACAAATGAGACAAGTTTCTTTTGAGAGAAACCCGAATGGCTGGGAAGGGTTGTGCATTGCATCACTGGGTCCATGATGTCGTCTTCAATATCAACAATCATCTTTGTGATTTTGATAGATTATGTATTGACCCGGTTTCTGCCTAAGTTGTGTGGAGGGCTTCTTTCTTTTCACCCTTTATCCATACATTTCTTTTTCATTCTTCAACCCCTTCAATGCTTATCAAGACGTCATTACTAACACCTTGTTGTGATTGTTCCAGTGTTAGCTCAATCTTAGTCGTGCATTTTCCCTATACACTTCATCTCCATCATACGCTAAGGACTCGCTAATGTTCTAACTATGGAGTGTCCCTTGTAGATCCCGCCGGTTCAGTGGATCCGTAGGCTTATTCCTACCGAACACCCTTATTACATCAGAATCCGTCGTGAAATTAATAGGTTGTTGGGTATAAAGATCGAACCATAAAACCATTTTCTGACATTGTTATTTTCAAATACTCCCCCTACACATGTGCTCCGAGATTCGAAATTGTTTAGCACATGAAGGAAAGAGTTGCACTTAGAGTCTTAAAGATCACATTCGTCAATAACATATTTTAATCACATTTTCTCCCCTTATTTTAAATAATAAAACACTTAGTATTTGAAATACCAATTGATTAAAATTTGTCATGAAAAATCCATGGAGAGAAAATGATACCATGAATATTGCATGAATTCAGATTCCATATCTCCCCCTTCAACAGTAATGTGGGATACCATATTTATTAAAACTGAACATTGGAATGAACAATGGAATATGACACCACAAAGATGTTGAATGACGGAGTGAGATGCCTTAGTGAAACAATGTATATTAATTGACATTATAAAGTTTTCCACATTTTACTTTCACACAATTTATGAGATGTACCCAACACATTAAAAGGCTTTGTTTTAAAAAAGCTCCCTCTCAAAATTGATTCACATAAAATGACATTTTACGTACTACAATTCTTTGAAAATTATTAGAGGAAGGGAGTGTTGAACACACAATTTTAACAAATACCACTTTTTATGGAAAAATACCACAAATTATATTGTAGACAATTTTGACATTGAAAGTTCTTTTTGAAAAATTATGTTCAACGATTTTAAAAACATGATAGAAGACTTCTCTTCTATTTTAGAGTAAACGCACTGAGGCGTACACTCCCCTATAACATTCGAGATCGAGTTATGCACTGGAATGTACATAAGTCATTTAGAAAAATTTATATATGACATGTTTTGAAAGCATTTGAAACTTACACGCCCGTGTCGATGTTAATCAACATTTCTAGTTACGTAAATGTTATCGATTCCAAGAGATATGTCGAGAAGATTCTTTTTGTTATTTTTGAAATTTTTCTGATTTTATATTTTGTTTTTTAGGTTTTATATTTTTCTATTTTCTTTTTGATTTTTTTTATAAATCAAAAATAAAGAGAGAATAAAAATATTTACAAATCAAAGTTTCCATTAGCAGAGACAGTTGTAGCTAGAGTTGAAGTGGATGAAGTTTAATCAAGTTGTTGTTGACGTTTATTTGATGCATCAGTAGTAGTGACAGCGGAAGATTTTAAAAAAACTTATTTTTTCCATTAAAATATTCGTCGAACAAAGGACCGAATAGCAAATCCAGCTCATTTGACGTTGTTACTATCTCAGCTACTTGATGAAGTTCTGTTGACACTGTGGTGCGAGGCTTGAACCATTTTGTTCAAACGTCATTTTACATTGAGGTTCGAGGCTTGATCTGTTGTGATCAAACGTCATATTTCTGTATCATCATCTGTGAATCCACTTTGACAATGGTTTCTGAGATATCATCTTTTTCAGCAACCATACTCTGAGATTTTCCTTGTTGACATTACATAAGGTACCTGCACTTAAATCAAGACTTTGTTCCTTCTGAACATTGATTGATGTACCTGCACTTACATCCAGAGTTTGTTTGCATGCATGAATATTAGGGATATCTACATTTGAACCATGTGGGGGTTCACTATCAACCTTGCTTGTGCAAGAGTCGAATAACTTTCCTGTAGGAATCCACCTAAGACCAACAGATTCGAAAATTCTACCCGTGGGTTTCCACCTAAGATCAGATCTAGGAGATGTTTTCTCATGCACAACAGAAGTCGTATTAGGAGAAAACCTATGTCCTATAAAGATCTGCCTACTAGGTTTCTGAGTATGACTCTTTTGATCTACGAGTTTGTTACTGTTTGTGGTCTTATTGGATTGAGTCTTAGCACGTGAATTTACTTCCTTCAGGAGTTTTGTTATACAAGCATCATGATTTGCATTAAAGACACACTTATGACATATAGAACAAACAAAGTTTTTGGAATCTGAAAAAGAACTAGAACTCTTAGAGTGATCTGCTTTGGGCACAACCGTTATCGTAACGTGACTACTCTTAGATACAGGCAAACTCCTAGATGTTTGATTGTTGCTCCTAGGGTTTGGTTTGCTATCATCAGTAGTGGTTTGAATTCTCGCAGAAGTAGGCACACTAGTTGTTGAGTTCCTATCTCTTTCTTGTATCTTTTTCTTAGCTACATCTAGATAGTGATTATGAACCATGTCATTTGAACTAAATCTTGGCATGTTCTTAGAACTATTCCTAGATGAGCTAGATGCAATCATGTGATCAGGTTTTGCAAAGGTGGATTCTGTTTTCTTAGGCAAATAATGTTGAGTGACTGGTTTTGACAAATTCTTGTTCACATCAACTTGGGAGGCAAACCGTTGTTTTGACATTTGAGCCCTTGCAGATTTAAACGCATTCGGTTGTCTAACAACTGATTGGTTTCTTAGTGATGGTAACACCGGTTTCCCCAAGACTGATGTTTTATCAAACTTAGTATCTACACTATTTCCTTTTAACTTCCTTAAGTCATTTTTTAAAGCAGCAATTGCAAAAACCTTTTCCTGAATCTGAGCTTTTAATTCAGCATTATTAGCAAGCAAAGATGTTGTCTGTTCTGTAGTCTTAGATCTCGTGATTTTAATAGAATCATACAAATCTTTGTAATGCTGTTTCAAAGTCTCATTTTCCTTACGTAATGTAGCCACACTATGTTCTAATTCGATGTTCATTGTTTCAAGTACATCAATTTCCTTTTCAATCTTGGCTTTATTACTTGTTTCATTCAAAATTTGACCATGTTGCCCTGATTTTAAAGATTGATTTTGATATTTAAGTTCGAGAGCAATGCAATGTGCTTCCATTCTTGAAAAATCTTTTTGAAATTGGGCAACTGTCTCTTTGAGCAAAATATTTTCAGACTCGAGTGATTGTTTTGAGTATTCAGTTGTCTGGTTATCAGGTGATGAATCAAGCATAGGACTTTTAACTTGACATGTTTCAGGATACTGGTCAACCCTACCTTCAACAATGATTTCAGGTTGCTCAGTATGCTGTTGTCCTATAGCAAAGATATTGCATTCAGCAGTCAATTGTACCTCAGCCATTGGCTCTTCGTCATAAATGGGTCTGATATCTGCATCATCAGCATCTGTATCATTCCCTGACCTGCTGCTGACCTGGCTGCTTTAAAAAATGCCAGTCGTGCACTGTTGATTCTGTCCTAATGCTTTACTGTGTCAACCAAATTCAGGATCCAATGCTTTAAACCGTATCAATCTTACTATCTTGCGTCTGCATCTGTCTTTTATTCACCCTTCTTTCATACTGTTTTTGATGACGTGTTCTTTCAGCAATAGACTTCTTAACATTCCTACCCAGGGTGTTGGAGTAAGTGTATCTCTTGAAGGTTGAACCTCGAGTCAGTGTATTCCACAAAGTACGCGCTGTCATTTGACGGTCATAAATCCAATGTAAACTGTTGAATTGATGAACTTCTGTGTAACTGTTTTTCCCACCCAAAAGACTTCCATGGATCCATCTTCTTGAAATTCATCTTTGTCAAGTTGCTTTTGTAGTTGATCTACGTTGAGTAGCATTGTTCTTGTGAAAGTATCAACATCTTGACCAAAGATTGACATGAATGCCCGTCTGAATCCATGTTCGATGTGAGTGCCTTTTAAGTCATCTTTTGAAAGAACTTGAAGGCGTGAATGAAGAGATCAAAAATATGCCATGCATCTTTCTTTTACTTTTGACATCTTGTATTTGATTGCATGCACATCTTTTGTTTCAGAATTCAAGCTGCATTCCTTTACTAATTTGCTAGATGCAGTCTCTGAATTACTGTCTTCTTTCTCAGAACAAGTGTTTTGTATGACAACTAAATCAACTTTCAATGAATCAACATTCAATGTCAGAATTAGATGTGAATGATCTTCTTGTGTTTGCATCAACTTATTTTGTTTCAACAATTGTGGAGTTCGTTGTTGATGAAGAATTAACTCAAGCATGTATTTCCTGAGCGAATCCATGTTAAAGATCATTGCATCGTAAAATGATTGAGCATCATATCTTGTATAATTCTGCATACGCGCTTTTAATTCTGAATTGAAAGCATTTTCAAACGTTGTTCTGAGTTTTGTCAAAGTAGTCTTGCAATCAGTCTGAGAAATTATTTCTTTGGTAAGATGAGTTTCTAGTAAATCCAAGTCTTGAGAAAATGTTCTCTTGAAGATATGCATGTTACCAAAATCTTGTAAAGTTTCTATAAGAAACTTGAGTTGTGACTGAATGGCTCGAAGACTGTTCATGCATTTAATTCTTGAAAGTTGTGTCTTCTCTTGAACTTTAGAAATTGAACAAGAAGAAACTGTGTCATTCTGAAGAACACTTGATGTTTGAGTTTGCATATTGGAATTTGAATTTGACATTTTGATGAAGTTGTTGTAAATGGATATCGGATCTTAAGTGTTATGAAGTGATTGATTGTGGTTTTAAATGAATTAACAATCACGGGATTTTACAAATCTTTGATTAAAACCGAGAAAAGAATCGTATCTTTCGCGGGATTTTACAAAATCAAGAGGAAACCGTAAATGAATAATTAATTGACGCTTCAAGTATGATTAAGTTGATTGTTGGTTTGATTGTAAGGTTTGATTATGTTAATTGATTGTATGTTAAGTCCAAAATGAAGTTCTAAGTCCTTGAGGTTTGTTGTCTAAAGAAGGTCAAGGTGTAGCAAGTCTCAACGAAGAATGATTGGCAAATCTCAACCAAGAATGTTTGACAAATCTCAATGAGCACAAAGCAGGATTTCTAGGCAAAACGCAAGAGGAAAAACGCAATGATGAAGCAAAACGCAAGTAGCAAAACACAATGATGAAGCAAAACGCAAGCAGCAAAACGCAATGATGAAGCAAAACGCAAGCAGCAAAACACAATGATGAAGCAAAACGCAAACAGCAAAACGTAATGATGAAGCAAAATGCAAGCAGCAAAACGCAATGATGAAGCAAAACGCAATGCCTTGAGGAAAAATGCAACGAATGAAGCAAAACGCGGTATCTTGAGGCAAAACGTAACGAATGAAGCAAAACGTAGTGTCTTGAGGCAAAACACACTGAATGAAGCAAAACGCAATGTCTTGAGGCAAAACGCAACGAATGAAGCAAAACGCAGTGTCTTGAGGCAAAACACAATGAATGAAGCAAAACGCAATGTCTTGAGGCAAAATGCAACGAATGAAGCAAAACGAAATGTCTTGAGGCAAAACACAACGAATGAAGCAAAACGTAGTGTCTTGAGGCAAAACGCAACGAATTAAGCAAAACGCAAGCAAGAATACCCCTTCAGGTAGGCAAAACGCAGCCAAGAAAAAATCTTTAAACTTTCTTGTAAGCTACGAAATGATGTTAAAACCACCTAGTAATGATGCACGGAATTGATCTAAGCCCAAAAGTACAAGTCTTTAACACTTTTAACCACGAAACAAAGATCAAAGTTGATTTTTTTTCTTGCTTTTTTTTCGAACCAAAGAAAAACAACCAACTAAACCCACGAATTTCACACAAAACAAACACTAAACACCCCTTGGCGAGTGATACCACATGTTATCCCACTAATTTAATCCATTACACAACAATAATCTTTACCAATATGCTAGAAAATAATAAGAAAACTTAGAGAGAGAAAGTAGAGAGAGAAACAAGAAAGGAAGATTAGATTAGAGAATTGGTGGATTACAAGTGAATGAAAATGTAACCAACACCCTTCACCAAGTGTGGTGAAGGGATATTTATACCCATGCCTTGCTAGGTGGCGTATGGGCTTGTAACTTGGACCGGGCTTGGCATAACTTAGGCTTTAAGCCCGAAACACGGACAATATTAGATTACAATCCAAGCCCGTTAAATCCGACTAGCCTATTATAATACAAGACCTAGTTTGAATTTCTTAGACCGATAACATTCTTGTTTGACTTAATATAATTAAGGCTAACAATCTCCCCCAATGTTGAGGTCTCTTTCTTCAAACTCCTCTGTACCACCGATGACATTGAAGATATGACGTTTGACGTTTATGCTTTGTAATGGCTTTGATCATTCATGCTTTATGATCTTTATCTTGAGCCTCTATCTTTTGACTTTGAGTTCTTGAGATCGTTATCTTGCATCATTTCCTTGACTCGAATCATCTTGATTTAACTTTCTTGATCAACTTGTGCTCTTGACCAACATGCTCATACATGTTACATTCTTGTTTGACATATGTGATTATGAGTCTAACAATCTTCCTAATTGATGATTCTTTATTTGACTTTATGGCTCTTTGATGGTGGGGAAGATTAGAATTAACTATCTTGATGTTGAATGATTGACTTTGAAAAGCTTGAGTATGAGCATGTTCATTATGAATCCGACTTCGCTAGAATGAGGCTGCAACACTGTCGTCTTATCCTGAAATAAAACAGTTAGCAATAAAAAGATGAATATGGCTTTGTCATTCATCTTGAGTTCGGTTGCATTAACCTCCGGTTTCCTGTTTTATAGTATAAATACTATACCTGTGATCAGGTAGATTCAAAGAATCTCCTTGACAGGGTTTCCAGCTCAAAGCGTAGGATCTTCTAACACAGATGTATTAGATTCACCATGCTTGCTAGTTCTCATTATCGGAACGTCTCAAAGCAGACAACACGGTAAGAGTGAATCAGATAGTTACTATCTTTCTGATTTAGTCATCAATTCATTTACTGGACCAAAATTGATATCCAGTTATCACAAGCTTGATTCATATAGAATCTTGCAAGTCACCTACCAAGAGCTTGTTTGATGTTGGCTCAAGCAGGATTTCCATCTTCACTGTGAATACTTGAGTATCACTCAGATGTTCTGGCAAGATCTCAAGGATAATGCGTAGGACTCTTTGTTATAGCTTGTGAACTTTATGGTGTTCAACAAGTGTATTTTGACATTGTGTCCTAATGAGATTTATACTATGATCTCTTCTGGCTCTAGACTCGATTTGTGCACTTTTGGTTTTAGTAATCGGAGGCTGGAGCAGACTGCCACCTATTCAATATTAACAATCTCAGAGTGAGATGTCAATAGATAACGTGTGTATCTCCGTGACAAATGAGACAAGTTTCTTTTAAGAGAAACCCGAATGGCTGGGAAGGGTTGTGCATTGCATCACTGGGTCCATGATGTCGTCTTCAATATCAACAATCATCTGTGTAATTTTGATAGATTATGTATTGACCCGGTTTCTGCCTAAGTTGTGTGGAGGGCTTCTTTCTTTTCACCCTTTATCCATACATTTCTTTTTCATTCTTCAACCCCTTCAATGCTTACCAAGACGTCATTACTAACACCTTGTTGTGATTGTTCCAGTGTTAGCTCAATCTTAGTCGGCATTCTTCCCTTATACACATTCATCTCCAATCATACCTAATGACTGCTATTTCTAACTATGGAGTGTCCTTGGGTAGATCTCTCTGATTCCGGCTGGATCGTAGGACTTATTCCTAACCAAACCACCTTATGACTTTAGAATCGTTGTGAAATTAATAGGTTGTTGGGTATGAGATCGAACCATAAAACCATTTTTTTATATTGTTATTTTCAAATACCCCCTACACATGTGCCCTGATATTCAAAATTGTTTAGTACATGAAGGAAAGAGTTGCACTTAGAGTCTTAAAGATCACATTCGTCTATAACATATTTTAATCACATTTTCTCCCCTTATTTTAAATAATAAAACACTTAGTATTTGAAATACCAATTGATTAAAACACTAATTTAATCCATTACACAACACTAACCTTTACCAATAAGCTAGAAAATAAGAAGAAAACTTAGAGAGAGAAAGTAGAGAGAGAAACAAAGATGGAATATTAGATTAGAGAGTTGGTGGATTACAAGTGATAGAAATGTAACCAACACCCTTCACCAAGTGTGGTGAAGGGATATTTATACCCATGCCTTGCTATCTTGGCACTTGGGCTTTCTAAACGGGCCGAGCTTGGTTTTACTTAGGCTTTGAGCCCAAAACACGGACAATATTAGATTACAATCCAAGCCCGTTGAACCCTACTAGCCTATTACAATACAAGACCTAGTTTGACTTTCTAAGACCGATAACATTCTTATTTGACTTAATATAATTAAGGCTAACACATTCTTACAGCATCTTCTACAACATTTCTACAACGGGTCATCAGCTCTTTACATGCAGAGTTTTCTATGACTGATCTTGGCTCTCTTAATTATTTCCTTGGCATCTCAGCTCAGCAGACTTCGGCAGGCATGTTTCTATCGCAATCTAAATATGCTGAGGAAATACTTGAGAGAGCCCACATGCAACATTGCAATCCTTGTAGGACTTCGGTTGATACTGAATCCAAGTTGGGTCCTGATGGTGACCTTGTTTCAGATTCCACCTTGTATCGTAGCTTGGCAAGTGCTCTTTAGTATCTTACTTTCATACGACCAGATATTTTTTATGATGTTCAACAGGTTTGTCTCTATATGCATGATCCCCGTGAGCCTCATCTTGCTGCGTTGAAGCGAATTCTTTGGTATGTTCGTGGTACTCTTGATCATGGTCTTCAACTACATGTTTCTACTACCACTCAACTCACTGCATACATCGATGCTGATTGGGCAGGTTGCCCAGTCACCCGACGGTCCACTTCTGGGTATTGTGTTTTTCTTGGGGATAATCTACTATCATGGTCTGCTAAACGACAAGTTACTTTATCATGTTCTAGTGCAGAGGCTGAATATAGGGGCGTTGCTAATGTTGTAGCTGAAACAACCTGGATTCGTAATCTTTTGCTGGAATTACATTTATTGTGACAATGTCAGTGCCGTTTACCGTTCTACTAATCCAGTCCAACATATGCGTACTAAGCACATTGAGATAGATATACATTTTCTTCATGATTATGTGGCATCTGGGCAAGTACGTATGTTACACATTCCGTCTCGGTTTCAATATGCACATATCTTCACTAAGGGTCTTCAGAGTGCATTATTTCTTGAGTTTCGTTCCAGTTTGAACGTCTGAAGACCTCCCGTTCCAACTGCGGGGGAGTATGAGCCGAATAATATTAGTAGATGTATTGTTTATTATTTACTATCGGGCTTAGCCCATATTAGTTATCTTATTATGTAAGTCTTGTGATGTATAAATATTTGATCATGAATAATAGTTGGAGGCAGAGAATTAACCTAAATCTAATAGAGTTGACTTAACTAACATCTCCTATCTTGGAATAGCTAGCAAGTGATCGATCATGATAGAATTCGATGTTAACTGAATTCTTTTCCCGCATACTATGAATCAGATTTTGCGCGTCTTTCACGAACCCATATATGCTAACTAACAACAGCTGAAACCATTGCATTAATTATTAGCCACAACATCCTTACGAGGCATTTCATTGTCGTACTCCCTCTTTGCGGAAGTTAAATCTCCTCCTACCTTTGCATAAAAGTCCAACAACCAACATTCCACTTGAAATTTCTTGCAATAAAGCACTTTACCTAATGGCTCACACCGCTCCATCTCATTTCATTGCACAAAATCCCTAAAGTTAATTATCATCATTTAATTTGTATTCAAATTAAATATTCCACGACACCTCATTTTTAACACCCATTCTTATCAAACAAATTAAAACCGCACAGACTCCACATTGCCTCTCCTAAAATAACATGAAACCATCGAGTTCCACATCACCTTATAATATCCACGAGCCAAGATTTATTGGTACCTGCTGCTAGTGACCAAGAACAAACTAAAGTAATATTACTAGTTTTTATGGCTTGTAATATTATTGCAGAATGAATCAACCTAACATATCGAAGACACCCGACGTCCCGGTGAAGCGTAAGCGTGGTCGTCCACGCAAGGATGAGAACATTTCCAAGAATCGAGAAAAAACCCACTCAACCACCTCTGATAATGGTGGCGCAACCACCACCAGCAGCTGCGGTCATGACCACCATCCAACCACAACCTGTCCACTCATTCAAGGATTGATTTATTAGAATTGGAGAGCTATTAACTGATTTATGGCCCGCTTGAACCACCACCATGCATGAGACGTCTCGAGTGGACTGAGCGAGCTACGTACATAGAAAGTGGACATAATTAATTTTTGTTTAGCCCTGAGTGACATTCTCATAAGGCCATTATCAGTTTTTACACTTGTAGTATATGTATGTATCGACTGTGGCATATATGGGTCGATCTATATTTCACCGTTGCAATACAACCATTAAGATGCATGGATACCATGATCAATGAAGTAAAATGTGATGAATTGATTGGTAGTAATTCAAAGTGGTAAACTTGGTACAAAAGTCACAGGAATAAGCATGTATCCCACATCGCCCAGAGAGTAAACCCAAAAGGTATTTATATAGCAGGAAAAGATTACTTTACTCGTCCCTTTGGGGGCATCTGATAAAATTGGAACGATACAGAGAAGATTAGCATGGCCCCTGCGCAAGGATGACACGCACAAATCGAGAAATGGTCCAAATTTTTTTTAACTCCAAAACCATGCAATCTCGACGATAAACTTTTTTTGGGGGGTTTACGGTTTTTCCTTTTCCGGTGCAATTCTGCCGATGAAAACCTATTTGATGACTTGTTTGGTAAATTAGGTTACCAGTTAACTTAGAATGGCCTACTTGATTGCTGAACTCGATCACGTACATTTGGCATTTGCTAAGTCAGCTCTATTAGAATAGCCTACTTGATTGCTGAACTCGATCACATAAGGTTCTGTGTGTGCCTAAATTCTTTTATTCAAAATATATACAACCTTAGTATGTTTGTATTATGTGTGTGGCTTTAAAATGGTTGATCATTATTGTCGTTGGTATCAAGGTACTTATTGTTTCCATTAAAATACTCTTAAAAGCGATTAGTTCATTCTAGATCTTCATCTACAAGGCACATGATTGATATGTAAAAGAGGATACATACCAATTTTATGCAGTTTAGCTATTTTAATACTAATTTTGCATTATTACTGATCTAATCAAGTTTTTTCTACTTCTTAGTTTATTTCTAGAATTTAATGCATGGCTTTAATATTGTTAAAGTCGTATATCTGGATTTCACGTTACCTTGAGACCTGGCTGGATGTATAATCTTGACCTAAAGTGATGGTCCTAGCTAGGCGGTTTACCTTCATTATATATGGTCAAATAACAAAATGAACATTGGACATAATTGATGTTAGCCAGTACTTTAATTTTCAGAAGGTCATCATCAGATTATAAAGACACCGGCCGGCCATTTGTTTCTTACATTGTAAGCAAGAGATCTTTTAAGTAATGGATCAATACTAGAATCCATATATCAGTTTATAAAGCTTCTAATGAAATGTACTCTCAGTTGCCAAATTGAATATGAAATAAGGCATGTAAAGATTGTTGCATGGTTACTAATAATGTCAAAAGTAATTGTTAAAACAAATAATGATAACAACATCTAATTTTTGATAAATAACAACATATAGTTTACGTTATCAAATCTGTCCCCTTCATGATTCATGCTCCAAACACATAAACTAGTTGCTTCTAATTTCAATTTTGAGTTCCAAGTAATATATTTCTTTCACCAACTGTTAATAACTATTTCTTACTCTTCTTTTTAGGTATTTCTAACATTCTATCCCACATGGCTTAAAGATAGAAATTGTTGGTTACTAATATACCATAGTGTATGTGAGTCAAATGTGTTGAGAATAATATTATGTTTTCAGATACTTCACAATCTGTAGGGTTGAAAAAAATACTATAGGATTGTTTAAGATTCGGAAACTCATATGAACTCTTAACTTTTTTCTTTTTGTACTCTAAAACATGTTTTGGTGGAGATAATTTTAATCTTTGATTTCACACAGGTTAGAAAGGAAAACAAACTGTGGAAACTAATGAAGCCACTGTGCAAACAATAGCAAGGAGTCCTGTGATTATTTTCTTTCTTATATGACACGAGTTTAGGTTTTAAAACCGAAAAGGACGCTCTAGCATTATCAACTCTGTCAAGTTCTGCTCAGGATCTAATGAATTCTTATATACCTTTGAAATTAAAGGATGAATCCATACATGATATCTGTTAACAAAAGTTTTTATAAATGAAAACGTCACTCTATTTTGCAAACATGGAAACGATTATAGCTCAATTTAATACAAATGGTTACTTAAAATTTCACCACACTATGTTACATGGTTACATATATTGAAGGCTAATTTGATTACAAGAGAACATTCTGGAATGATTACCATGGGCTTAGGCCCAATACAAATTAATAAATAATAAATGTCTTGACTAATAAATGTCTTGACTTGACTTGAATGTTTGAATGTTGACTTGACTTTCAATGTTGACTAATACGCCCCCGCAGTTGGAGCGGGAGGAGGCCGTACGCTCAAACTAGAGCCAAAATCTTCAAACAAAGCTGAGGGAAGACCTTTGGTGAAGATATTAGCATACTGAAAACGAGATGGAACATGAAGAACCCGAACATGACCAGCTTTAACCATATCACGAACAAAGTGTATATCAATCTCAATATGTTTGGTGCGTTGGTGTTGAACCGGGTTGGCTGACATATAAATTGCACTAACGTTATCACAGTAAACCAGAGTAGCTGTCAAAAGAGGAGAGTGTAACTCACGAAGGAGATTACGAATCCATGCAGTTTCTGCAACAACATTAGCAACACCCCGGTATTCCGCTTCAGCACTAGAGCGAGAGATGGTGTGTTGTCGTTTAGCAGACCACGACAAAAGGTTATCACCTAGAAACACACAATAACCGGAAGTAGACCTGCGGGTGGAAGGGCAACCTGCCCAATCAGCATCAGTGTACCCAACTAAAGATGTAGTAGCGGAAGCATATAACTGAAGACCAAGCTCCAGGGTGCCCTGAACATAGCGCAGGATACGTTTGAGAGCAGCAAAGTGCGGCTCCCTCGGATCATGCATATAGAGACAAACCTGTTGAACTGCATAGGACAAATCTGGGCGAGTAAAGGTAAGATACTGGAGCCCCCCTGCAAGACTACGGTATAAAGTAGGATCCTGAACAGGAACGCCGTCCGGACCCAATTTGGAGTCAGTGTCAATTGGTGTCCGAGACGGGTTACAATTAACCATATGAGCTCGCTCAAGAAGCTGACGAGCATACTTCTTCTGAGACAAAAATAACCCTGTAGGATGACGAACATACGATCGACAAAGATTTGAAATTGAAAGGAAGGAAAGAGTTTGGGAATTGAAAAAGTTCCAAATTAGATAATAACGGACTAAAACGTTCAAGAAAAATCTAAAAATTAACGAATTAAACTAGAAAACGAGGCCCCGAATCCCGAACAAAAGGGGGAAAACCTAAAATCTTTAAAATATAGCCTACCGAAGAAATTTCGCTTTTTAAACCCTTACTCTATGGACCAAATACAAGATGAAAAAGACTAGACCGAAAACGGAGTTCGTTTGACCCAAAAACGAGTCAAAACAAAATCCCGTACCCGGACCCGTTCTTTAAACGATGAAAAGTTATAAAAATGACCCTACGAAAAATTTTATATTTTTCCTATAAACTAGATGACAAAAGAAAATTTTCTAAAAAAGCAAAATATTTTTTTGATAATTTTTGTATTTTTTATGAATTAAACAAACTTTTAACTAAATTAAATTATAAAAAATAGTAGATGATTACTAAAAATTCTGAAAAATTTACAAAAAATACTTTACTCTATGAAGTTCCTACGAAAAATAAGAAACAAAAATAAGCTCAACAAATAAGCCCGAAAATAAGCTTAACAGCTTTATAAGCTTATAAGTTACAAACTCCCATAAATACCAAGTGCCCTTGAGTCTTTAACGAAAAAGACCCAAGGGCGCAGTGGTAAGTGTGTTAGTAAAAGGGGGTTTGTATCGAGAGGTCCCGGGTTCGAGTCTTGCTCACCCGGGCCTCTTGTCTTTCCCCCTTTTTTTATTTTTCGAAAAGTCCAGGGTAGGAAGTGTACAAAAGTAAAGTGAAAGGTAGGCGGGCAAAATATAACAATTTTACACTATAATAGAAACGGGTAACCCTACACTATGAAGAAAATACAAAATAGACCCTACGCTTAAGGCTTATTTTTGGCTTATTAAAATTTGAGAATCAGCAAAAACTTAAAACTACAAATCTATAGATGAGCTTATTCCTAACAACTTTAATGAAGACCCTTTCCACTTTTGTCCACTGTATAAGCTAAAAAACTAGCTTATCCAAGGCTGTTACAGAATCTAGGGGATTTGAGAGCTTTTTAAGCTTTGGCTTATTTCCCAGCTTATTTCTTGATGAAAATGGAGAAGAAAAGAAGCTAAATGTAGATTAAGATGTGTTCAAGAGATATCTAAACAAAAATTAGCTACTTGTTAACAAGATTTACAAGAAAAATGGCCTTAAAAAGTACAAGTTTTAACTCAAAACTGAGATAAGCTTTTCTCAATAAGCTAAAAAGCTAAATACTAAACCTAAGGAACCTGTATTTGCTAAATTAAGCTAACCTTATGAATGAAAAAGCCTAGATAAAAGGTTTTTCAAATTAACAACTAAAAATGAAAATTAAGTTAGAAAATAAGCTAGAAATCTAAATGCTGCTACACTACTTTTCAGGTAAAAATAAGCTAAGTTAAAAAGCTTAAAATTAAAATCTAAATGATGAATTTTGTAAAACTAATGGAAATCTACTGAAATACTTAATTCTAAAACCTAACTTCTAATTATGAATCCCAAAAAGATACTAGAAAAGTGCATAGCAACAACAGCTTTGACTGTTGTTGCTGATGCATTTGGCAAGAAAATGAAGTGCAGGCTAAGTTTTGATGTGAGAACCCTTTAAATCTACTCACTAAGTATTACTAAACCTATAATAACCATTTTTGAACAATAAGATGCTAAGAGACACTAAAATCTAAACTCACTCAAACACTTAAACTGCCCTGGTGCTGATACAAAGTTTTTGCACTCTAAACTTTGTAATTCCACACACTAACTTCTGAAAATTGTTCTAAACTTGGTAAAATGATTAAACTCAGCTGAATGATATGATTTGACAAAGTAGAGTTGACTTTAAGAGTCAATTTAAGCTTATACCAAACACACCTTAAGCATGACTGTCAAAACTAGAAAGAGCTTAAAATCTATCTAAAGGCTAAAACAGTTTAAACTTTTTAGCTACTTCTATTTAAAATGACCTACTTAAGCTTTTTAAACACTAAAAGTACTAGCTTATTTGTAGGATTAAGCTAGTTACTCTATTAGCTTATACTATTACTAGTTATGACAGAATTAAACTAGTAAATTCTAACTTGATTTTAAACTAAGACAGAATATAACTAACACAACTTCAGGCTAATTAAGCTAAATGAATATGATTTAAGCATTAGAGTTTAGAAAAATAAGCAATATGATATAAGCTATAAATGCTAAAACATGAGATTTAAAAGGAGATTACCTAAATGAAGATCTTCACGACTTCAGCTATCCAATGAAGAAGCTTAAGAGGTATCCTAGATGGCACCTTGGCCTCTAAACCAGCATAATAACTCAATGAAGCTTATAAGAGCTTATAACTCCTTGTAGCTTCCAAAGTAAGCTTAATTTGAATTCAAATGAGAACTTTTAAACTAAATGAGCTAAAAAACAGTATTTAAAAGCTTTTACAAAGATTTAAACTAAATTTGAGCTTAATAACAAGAATAAGCTCAAAAGAGCTTATTGAAAGCTTATTTGATGAAATTGACTTCAAATTGAAATAGAAGAACACAAGTAACTTGTAAACTGAATGATATTACTAAAATTGTGGAGTACAAGATGGACAAGAGAAGGTACAAGAGCTTAAAGCATATGTCAAAGCTTGAAAGAAAGCATGTATCCCACATCGCCCAGAGAGTAAACCTAAAAGGTATTTATATAGCAGGAAAAGATTACTTTGCTCGTCCCTTTGGGGGCATCTGATAAAATTGGAACGATACAGAAAAGATTAGCATAGCCCCTGCGCAAGGATGACACACACAAATCGAGAAATGGTCCAAAATGTTTTTAACTCCAAAACCATGCAATCTTGACGATAAACTTTTTTTGGGGGGTTTATGGTTTTTCCTTTTCCGGTGCAATTCTGCCGATGAAAACCTATTTGATGACTTGTTTGGTAAATTAGGTTACCAGTTAACTTAGAATGGCCTACTTGATTGCTGAACTCGATCACGTACATTTGGCATTTGCTAAAGTTGGATTGCAAGACTCTGCTCGTAAGGTTCTGTGTGTGCTTAAATTCTTTTATTCAAAATATATACAACCTTAATATGTCTGTATTATGTGTGTGGCTTTAAAATGGTTGATCATTATTGTCGTTGGTATCAAGGTACTTATTGTTTCCATTAAAATACTCTTAAAAGCGATTAGTTCATTCTAGATCTTCATCTACAAGGCACATGATTGATATGTAAAAGAGGATACATACCAATTTTATGCAGTTTAGCTGTTTTAATACTAATGTTGCATTATTGCTGATCTAATCAAGTTTTTTTCTACTTCTTAGTTTATTTCTAGAATTTAATGCATGGCTGTAATATTGTTAAAGTCGTGTATCTGGATTTCACGTTACCTTGAGACGGCTGGATGCATAATCTTGACCTAAAGTGATGGTCCTAGCTAGGCGGTTTACCTTCATTATATATGGTCAAATAACAAAATGAACATTGGACATAATTGATGTTAGCCAGTACTTTAATTTTCAGAAGGTCATCATCAGATTATAAAGACACCGGCCGGCCATTTGTTTCTTACATTGTAAGCAAGAGATCTTTTAAGTAATGGATCAATACTAGAATCCATATATCAGTTTATAAAGCTTCTAATGAAATGTACTCTCAGTTGCCAAATTGAATATGAAATAAGGCATGTAAAGATTGTTGCATGGTTACTAATAATGTCAAAAGTAATTGTTAAAACAAATAATGATAACAACATTTAATTTTTAGATAAATAACAACATATAGTTTACGTTATCAAATCTGTCCCCTTCATGATTCATGCTCCAAACACATAAACTAGTTGCTTCTAATTTCAATTTTGAGTTCCAAGTAATATATTTCTTTCACCAACTGTTAATAACTATTTCTTACTCTTCTTTTTAGGTATTTCTAACATTCTATCCCACATTGCTTAAAGATAGAAATTGTTGGTTACTAATATACCATAGTGTATATGAGTCAAATGTGTTGAGAATAATATTATGTTTTCAGATACTTCACAATCTGTAGGGTTGAAAAAAATAGTATAGGATTGTTTAAGATTCGGAAACTCATATAAACTCTTAACTTTTTTCTTTTTGTACTTTAAAACATGTTTTGGTGGAGATAATTTTAATCTTTGATTTCATACAGGTTAGAAAGGAAAACAAATTGTGGAAACTAATGAAGCCACTGTGCAAACAATAGCAAGGAGTCCTGTGATTATTTTCTTTCTTATATGACACGAGTTTAGGTTTTAAAACCGAAAAGGACGCTCTAGCATTATCAACTCTGTCAAGTTCTGCTTAGGATCTAATGAATTCTTATATACCATTGAAATTAAAGGATGAATCCATACATGATATCTGTTAACAAAAGTTTTTATAAATGAAACGTCACTCTATTTTGCAAACATGGAAACGATTATAGCTTAATTTAATACAAATGGTTTCTTAAAATTTCACCACACTATGTTACATGGTTACATATATTAAAGGCTAATTTGATTACAAGAGAACATTCTGGAATGATTACCATGGGCTTAGGCCCAATACAAATTAATGAATAATAAATGTCTTGACTTGACTTGAATGTTTGAATGTTGACTTGACTTTCAATGTTGACTAATACGCCCTCGTAGTTGGAGCGGGAGGAGGTCGTACGCTTAAACTGGAGCGAAAATCTTCAAACAAAGCTGAGGGAAGACCTTTGGTGAAGATATTAGCATACTGAAAATGAGATGGAACATGAAGAACCCGAACATGACCAACTTTAACCATATCACGAACAAAGTGTATATCAATCTCAATATGTTTGGTGCGTTGGTGTTGAACCAGGTTGGCTGACATATAAATTTCACTAATGTTATCATAGTAAACTAGAGTAGCTGTCAAAAGAGGAGAGTGTAACTCACAAAGGAGATTACGAATCCATGTAGTTTCTGCAACAACATTAGCAACACCCCGGTATTCTGCTTCAGCACTAGAGCGGGAGATGGTGTGTTGTCGTTTAGCAGACCATGACAAAAGGTTATCACCTAGAAACATACAATAACTGGAAGTAGACCTACTGGTAGAAGGGCAACCTACCTAATCAGCATCCGTGTACCCAACTAAAGATGTAGTAGCGAAAGCATATAACTGAAGACCAAGCTCCAAGGTGCCCTGAACATAGCGCATGATACGTTTGAGAGCAGCAAAGTACGGCTCCCTCGGATCATGCATATAGAGACAAACTTGTTGAACTGCATAGGACAAATCTGGGTGAGTGAAGGTAAGATACTGGAACCCCCCTGCAAGACTACGGTATAAAGTAAGATCCTGAACAGGAAGGCCGTCCGGACCCAATTTGGAGTCAGTGACAATTGGTGTCCGAGACGGGTTACAATTAACCATATGAGCTCGCTTAAGAAGCTGACGAGCATGAGACAAAAATAACCTTATAGGATGATGAACGGTAGAGATGCCAAGAAAATAATTAAGTGCCCCGAGATCAGTCATATCAAACTTTTTATGCAAAGAGTCTACAATCTGCTGAAGTAGAACTGGAGAAGAAGCTATGAGGATAATATCGTCCACATATATAAGTAAATAAGCAACCTGAGAACCCTGTGTATATATAAAAAATTAAGAATCACACCGACTAGGAGAAAAACTAGCTCGAGTGGCATAACCTACAAACCGCTGGAACCAAGCACGAGGTGCCTGTTTCAAACCATACAAAGACCTCTGCAAAAGACATACATGATTAGGATAACGAGAGTCAACAAAACCAAGGGGCTGATGCATATACACTGTCAGATAAATCACCGTTAAGAAATGCATTCTTAACATCAAGTTGGTGAATAGGCTACTGTTAAGACACAGCAAGGCTAAGAACGGTGCGAATGGTGGTCGGCTTAACAACTGGACTAAATGTCTAATCAAAGTCAACACCGTGTTGCTGATTATTACCGTTAGCAACAAGTCGAGCCTTATAATGACTCAAAGTACCGTCAGCATGAAATTTATGCTTAAATAACCACATAGATCGAACCAAGTTAACATCAGACGACCTTGGAATAAGAATCCAAGTACCATTTTTAACTAACGCATTATACTCATCATACATAGCATTACACCAATTAGGGTCTTTTAGAGCAATAAACGGAGATTTAGGAATAGAAGAGAGAGATGAAGTGTGAAGAGAAAGACGTTCGATGGGTTTGACAATACTCGATTGAGACCGTGTGATCATGGGATGAGTGCGGGGTGGTTCATTAACTTAGTTGGTATTAGTTTGTGGATTTGGTGGATCGAATATGGGTAGTGGCAGCGGATTGTTTTGGGTTTGGGTTTGAATGTTTTTTGGTTTGTGACTAGTGGGCTGGTTGGTGGGGAAAGTTGGGCCTGGTGAATTTGGGCCGGTGTGAGGAGGACTTTGGGTTGGATCGGTAATTGGTGGAGCAGTTGGGATGCTCGTTTGGTGTGGGATGTTTGTGGAAGGATTAGGAAGTTTGGATGCAAGAGAAGTGAGGAGGGGTGAACGTTGAGTATCGAGGAAGGTGTAAGAAGGTGGCGAGGAAGGTGTCATAGATTTGTAAGGGAATTGTGTTTCGTCAAAGGTGACGTGTCGGGAGAGAATAATTTTGTTTGTCTCGAGGTTAAGGCAACGAAAACCACGATGATAGGCGGGATAGCCTAAAAAGATACATGGTGTGGCACGCGGGGCAAGTTTATGAGGTGAGTGGAGATGAGGGTAGCATAGACACCCAAAGATGCGAATGTGCGAGTAATTGGGTGGTTTGTTGAAAAGGCGTGTGAAAGGTATATCGTTATGGATTGCGGTAGATGGTAAAAGGTTTAGGAGATAGGTGGCCATATGGAGGGCTTCGACCCAAAAGGTAGGGGGAGGTGTGCTTGAAAGAGAAGAGTACGAATGGTATTATTAATTGTTCGTATCATTCGCTCCGCCTTGCCATTTTGTTGGGAGGTTTTTGGGCAAGATAATCTAAATTGGATGCCATTTTTCGCAAAAAGGGTGTGGAGTCGGTTATTATTGAACTCACCGCCATGATCACATTTGAAGTTTTTAATTTCACATTTAAATTGATTTTTAACATAGTTGCGAAAATGCAAAAATTTATCAAACATGTCAGATTTAGAACGAAGAGGATAAATCCATAGAAAATGAGAAATGATCAAGAAATAAGACATAATATTTAAAACCACTAGAACTATTGAAGGCTAATTTGATTCCTTTTCGTTATTATTGATAACAACTATCCTATATATAGGATACAAGAGAACATTCTAGAATGATTACCATGGGCTTAGGCCCAATACAAATTAATGAATAATAAATGTCTTGACTAATAAATGTCTTGACTTGACTTGAATGTTTGAATGTTGACTTGACTTTCAATGTTGACTAATAACATATACGAGACATAAGTCGATCATTTTCTATTATGATAAGTAACCGCTTACCCTTTTTTGTTAAAAGAAATTACATGTTATTTTTTTAACAATGCTTAAGCATTTGCAATAATTCATTCTTAGAGCAAAAACAACTTATCACGTTATTAAATAGCTAATGGAAGTGAAGTAAACTATTTAAGCTATCACATACATGATTTATATTTGTGAGACTTTTCATAAATGAAAAATCACTTTCTTTTTTTGCTTATGTGGGAACGTTAAAGCTCCGTTTTAACTAAAATGGTTACATGTAATGTCACCACAATGTTTTTCATCGCTACAAATAGGAAACATAAGTTGATTACAAAATGTATTGCTTTAAGGTCATAATTTTCAGCCATTAATCTTGAAACTCTATCTCATGTAGATTGAATATAGAAGTTGTTGGTTACTTTTACTTATATACCATAAGAGCATGTGTGTTAAATGTCTTGAGAATAGTATTAAGTTTTCGGATATTCCACCCTCTTTTGAGGCTGAATATAATCTCAAAGTGGTGAAATATCAGAAAACTCATATAATCTGTTTAATTTTTCTTTTAATTTGGTAAGTTCGATAAAGGAGTAAATGCAATATAATTACTCCGTACACAACAATAACAAAGCAATAACATTTACTCCTACAAACATTTCCTATTTACAGTGGTGCGAGATTGACTTCTTAGTGAGGTGGTTGGGACGTGTCAAGAATCGGGTGGAGGAGTAGAACTGCATTTAATACATGTCCATTATTAGATACATCTTAACCTTACTTTTTGGAACAATGCTGCCAACTATTCACACTTTTTCCCAGAGTTAAGATCAATGTAGACCCAACATTTGTCATAGACCCAATGAACCAATCCTGACCACTCATTTTTTCATCAAAAATAAAAAAACTCATTTTCCACCTCTTTTTTAAAAATAAAATATCTTACAAACGGTAAATCGTCACACGACAAAAAATACACCATCGCGACGAGTATTTTTTTATCTTTCAGTAGACGGGTGACACGATATACTTTCGAGGAATTTTTTTTCGATTTTTTTTTTTCAGTCACGAATTGCGAAAATCATATATGATTCGTATAACGAATCATATATGATTCGTATAACGGATCATATATGATTTCATAAAATCATATATGATTTCATAAAATCATATATGATTTCATAAAATCATATATGATTTCATAAAATCATATATGATTTCATAAATCATATATGATTTCATAAAATCGTATATGACTTCATAAAATCATAAAAAAAAGTTCGTCGAAAGTATATAGTGTCGCCCCTCTATAGAAAGATAATTTAATTCTCGTCGCGATGGTATGTTTTGTTTTGCGTAACGATTAACGGTGTGTGAGATATTTAATTTTTAAAAAAGAGGTGGAAAGTGGGTTTTTTTATTTTTGATGAAAAAATGAGTGGCTATGATTGGTTCATTGGGTCTATGACAAATGTTGGGTCTATATTGAACTTTTGGCTGTGACTAGGTTAGTATTATGTTTTCAGGTGTATGATTTTCTTGTTGCTTAAAAGGTTTACATGCTTACATAGCAAGAGGATATCATTTACCGAAAAATTAATATGAATTCTTGATTTATTTTACTTTTCTTGGTTATCATTCTCTTTTCTTCTTCTTTTATGTGAGATCGGCCAATTTTGCTAATTTGATAAATTAAGCAACCTGACTGACAACTAACTAGTCCAAAATTAGAAAGGAAAACAAATTGCGTAAATAATGTAATATGTTTTTTGGTCAATTCTTGAAACGCCCCATGACCTTAGTGACTTTGCCAAATTTCCCCATGCGATTTGGATTTTCTCTAAATGCCCCATGCGACTTCAATGACTAATGCGACTTATTCAACTTGTGAAATAATTACCAAAGAGCCCTTTACCCAATGATTGGGTGTACTTTTTAAGGTACATTTATGTAAGACTTTTACAGTGTATTATTTATGTGACTTCGAAGATATTTTTTATGCGACTTGTCTTTTTTTTTATTTTTTGAAAAATTTAAAATATGCATCCTAAACAAATTTCGTATGCGACTTGTACCATTATGAATAGTAAAAAATGTACATTGTAAAAAAAAGCAACCTCAAAAAATTTGTTCATTTGCTCACCTCATTTGCTTTTATCATCTTAAATCATCTCTCTTTCACAAACAAACAAATACTAACCAATAAACACAAACTATCATAATGATTTTTAATAATATTGATTTTTTAACTTACACACGTTTATTCATAATGTACAACCTATACAAACTTAATTAGAACTTGACAATTAAAATATAGTTAATACATAATTAATACATGATTAATACACCCCATTACTTAAAAATACAATTATATATTTTGTACAACAATTACAATCATATATCTCTACAAAATGTTACATATGATGTCTCTCTAAAATAACGGTGCATATAGTTTTGTAAACCAGACCAACGGTTCAACCGGAAACCGAAGTCACCATCGGTCGGCTCGCCAATAAAAGCCGTCTGAAGACGAACCAAAGAAGACCCGTTGGAACCGATAAAAACGGGTGAACCGAGCCTCACCGGGATCAACTTATTTTTATTTTTTGGTTAATCATCACAGGGTACCTGCCGCCACAACGCGCGGGTACCCTGCTAGTTGTTATATGGAGTAGTAATTAGCCATTACTCAAGAAATTGAAATTGAGGGAATGAATTTTCGTCACCTCATGACTCTAACCCCTTTAAAAGTCTCTAACCCACGATCCTTTCATCCTTCTCCCAGCTTCGCATACTATGTTATTTATACTAAACAAGCATTTCAAGACAATGATGTTCTTACACTTGGTGTGTTAGTAGATGTAATTCTTATTTTTCTTGGGTGAGGTGGTTAAAAAACCCTAATTTGATTTCTTTGTAATGTCCTTCTAGCTTCTTGCTAGTTAATAAATTTTGCCGTTTAAAAAAAAATAAAATTATAACTAGGCTTATTAGATAATGAATATATGTGATTAAAGCAAAGATGTTCGATCATCTTATGTTTATCGACATGTTATTGAAGCAAAGGCTTATTAGATAATAAATAACTAGGCTTATCTACAATGAGTTTAGTTTTAAATGAAATGTTATTGTACACATGTAAGAATTACGGGAGTAACAACAACCTACAAGATAATGATGCACTATGACGTGACCTGACCCAATTCGACATGTTGACCCATTTTTTTCCGTCTCGACCTAAGGTTAGGAACCACCTTAATTTTACATCTGGCTCTGCCACTGCATATGACTAGGGCCATATAGCGATGTTATTGGTCTATGTATATGGTTCCACCTATGAATATGATATAATGTAACTTTGTAGCCTATTTGAAATGTAACGTTATCCTTTTGTAACTAGTCAAGGGATTGGATATTTTTTAACCAATGGTTACACCCATGGGTGAAACCTCGTGTGTCAAGATTGTTTTTTGGAAAGACAATTTGTGCCTACATGGCCCCTAGCCGAGAAGGCGTAGCGATCCCACACAACTAGGTTGGGTCCAACCTAGAAGGCAATGGCACCCTTCCCTTTACATACACGGGAGGAAACCCCTATCGCCCTAGACAAGACTCGAACATGAGACCTTGCCTAGGAGGGTAAAACCTCCATACCATTGGACCAAATGCCCGTTGACATCCCTTCGCCATTTAAACATTTTTAATGACAAAGTTTACTGTTGTTTTACCCGGAAAAGTACAATCATAAACTAGAAAGTACAATCATATATATATTGTACCCAGTATCAGAAATATGTTTTGAGTCCAAGGGCCTAAGTTGACTTGAGTGTCAGCTTAGTTGACAAAAAAGACACGTAGTAACAGGCGGCTATATCTAGTGAAAAACCATTTGCTATGTTTATTTGCATTTTTGGCCGATGTGGGATGGGACTAGGTACTTTGATTTTCAGAAACTGACCATTTATCTATCAATCATTCTATGGGTGGGTATAGGTAATTCTATGCTATATAATAAGGTATCGTATACATACTATAATGATGTCCTCCAGTTATGATGGATAATCAAAGAACACAATTGTCCTAACCTCATTTTATCGTGTTCAAGTACTTGTGCTGAAACCATCTCCCACATATAAAAAAATAACACACCCACTCTCACCAACACAAAAGTCAACCAAATACCCCCACACCCAGAGATCCATCACTGTCCTGGCCGCTACCAAAACCTTCAGACCACCCAAACAAATACCCCAAACCCCACCCCCCAAAACCCAAAGTACCTCAAGTTCTACCACCCAAAAAATCCACCCCCCTCACCTCCCTCCCCCTTCCACCCTCACTTTCTTTCTCCCCTCTCCCCCATGTCCCCCATAATCTCTCCCCACCCTCCTCCCCCCCTTTTCCTTTTTTTTATGTTCTAGTTTAAAGCAGTTTTTTTTTTTTTTTATTTTTTTCTTTTTTTTTTTTTTTTTTTTTTATTTTTTTTTTATTTTTTTTTGTAGTTTTTTTTTCTTTTTTTTTTTTTTTATTTGTTTTTTTTTTTTTTTTTTTATTTGGTTTTTTTAGTTGCTTTTGTATTTTTTTATTTTCTTTTTTGTTTTTTATTTTAGTTGGTTTTTTTTTTATTTTTTTTTTTTTATTTTGTTTTTAATTTTTAGTTTTTTTAGTTTTTTTTTTTATTTCTCTTTTGTATTTTTAGTTTTAGTTTGTTTTTTTTTTTTTTTTTTATTTAGTTTTTATTTCTTGATATTTTTTTTTTTATTTTTTATTTATTTTTTCTGCTTTAAGTTTTTTTTTTTTTTTTTTTTTTTTTTTTTCTTTTTGTCTTCTTTTTTATTTAAGTTATCAAGTCTTTTTATTTTTTTGTTTAGTTGTTGGGCTCTTTTTTTTGTATGTTTTTTTTTTTTTTTTTTTTTATTTTTTATTTTATTATTTTATTTTTTGGTTGTTGTCTTTTTTTAAGTTTTTTTTTTTTTTTTAGTTTTTTTTTTTTATTTTTTTTTTTTTTTTTTTTTTCGTTTTTGTATTTATATATTTTCTTTTTTTTATTTTTTTTTTTCGTTTCTTTTAATTTTTTTTTTTGTTTTATTTTTTTTTTTATATGTTTATTTTTATTATTTATATTAATATTTTAATTTTTTTTTTTTATTTATTTTTGTGTGGTTTTTTTTTTTTTTTTTTTTATTTAAGTTTTTTTTTTTTTTTATTTTTTTTTTTATTTTTTTTTTTTATTTTTATTTTTTGTTTTTTTTTTTTTTAGTTTTTTTTTTTTTTTTTTATTTTTTTTTTTAGTATTTTTTTAAGTTTATTGTTTTGGTTTTTTTTTTTTTTTTTTTTATTTTATTTAGATTTTTTTTTTTTTCTTCTTTTTGTTTTTTTTTTTTTTATTTAGAGGTTTTATAGTTTTTTTTTTGTCTTTTGTTTTAGTTTTTTTTTTTTTTTGTGAGTTGTTATCTTTCTCTTTTTTTTTTATTTTTTTTAAAGTTTTTTTTTTTTTATCCTTATTATGTTTTTTAGTTTTTTTTGTTTTTTTTAGTTTTTCTTTTTTGTTTTTTTTTTTTTTTTAGTTTAGTGTTGTTTATTGTTTTATTTGAGTTGTTTTTTTTTTTTTTTTAGTCTTTTTTTTTTTGTTTTTAGTTTTTTGGTTTTTTTTTTTTTTTGTTTTTAGTTTTTTTTATTTTTTTTTTTTTTTTTTTTAGTTTTGTTTATTTAGTTTTGTGTGTTTTATTTGTTTATTAATTGTTTAGTTTTTTTTTTATTTTTTTTTGTTAGTTTTTTTGTTTTTATTCTTTTTTTTTGTTTGTTTTTTTTTTTTAGTTTTTATTTTTTTTTTTTCTTTTTGTTTTTTTTTTGTTTTTTTTTTTGTTTTTGTTTATTTTGTTTTTTTTTTGTTAGTTTTTAGTTTTTCTTTCTTTTTTTTTTTTTTTTTCTTAGTTTTTTGTTTTTTTTGTTTTTAGTTTTTTTTTAGTTTAGGTTTTTTTTTTTTTTTTTTTTTTTTGAGTTTATTTTCTTTTTTTTTTTTTTTATTTTTTTTTAGTTTCTTATTTTTTTGTTTTAGTGAGTTTTTTTTTTTTTTTTTTTGTTTTTTTTTTGTATTTCATTTTTTTTTTAGTTTTTTCTTTTTAGAGGTTTTAGTTTTAATTTTAGTTGCTTTAAGTTTTTTTGTTTTTTTAAGTTTGTGTTTTTTTGTTTTTTTTTTTTTAGTTTTGTTTTTTTTTTTTTTTTTGTTATTTTTGGAGTTTTTTTGTTTTTTTTTTTTATTTTTTTTTTTTTTTAGTTTTAGGTTTAGTCTCAGCTTTAAAGTCTAGTTTTTTTTTTTTTTGTTTTTTTTTTTTTTTTTAGTTTTGTTTTTTTTTTTTTATTTTAGTTGTTTTTGGGGTATTTTTTTTGTTTTTGTTTTTCTTTTTTTTTTTTTTTTGTATTTTTTTTTTTTTTTCTTTTTTTGGGTTTTTTTTTTTTTTCTTTTTTTTTTAGTTTATTGTTTTTTTTTTATTTTTTTTTTTTGTTTTTTTTCTTATTTTTTTGTTTTTTTTTATTTTTTGTTCGGCCTTTTCTTGTTTTTTTTTTTTTTAGCTCTATTGTTTTTTTTTTTTTTTTCTTTTTTTTTTTTTTTTATTTTTTTATTTTTTTTTTTTTTTTTTTTTTAAGTTTTTTTTTTTCTTTGTTTCGTCTTGTTTTTTTTGTTTTTTTTTTTTTTTAGTTTTGGTAGTTTTTTTTTTTTTTTTTTTTTGTTTTTTTTTTTTTTATTTTTTTTTTTTTAAGTTTTTTTTTTTTTTATTTTTTTTTTTTTAAGTTTATTTTTTATCTTACGCTTGTTTTTTGTTTTTTATTTTTTGTTTTTTTTGTTTTTTTTTTTTAAGGTAGTTTAGTATTTTTAGTTTTGTTTTAGTTTTTTTTTTTTTTTTTTGTTTTTTAGTAGTTTTAGTTTTTTTTACTTTTTTTTTATTTATTTATCTTGAGTTTTTTTTTTTTTTTTTTTTGTGTTTTGTTTTTTTTTTTTTTTTGTTTTTTTAGTTTTTTGTTCTTTTCTTTAAGTTGTTTTTTTTTTTTATTATTTTTTTTTTTTTTTTGTTTTTTTTTTTTTTATTTTTTAGTTTTTTAAGTTTTTAGTTTATTTAGTTTTTTTTTTGTTTTATTTTTTTTTTTTGTTTTTTAATATGTGTTTATTTTTTTTTTTTAGTTTTTTTTTGTTTTTTTTTTTTAGTTTTTTTTTTTTTTTAGGTTTTGTCTGTAGTTTTGTTGTAGTTTAATTTTGTTTGTTTTTTTTGTTTTTTTTTTTTTTTAGTTTTTTTTATTTTTGTTTTTTTTTTAGTTTGTTTTTTTTCTTTTTTTTTTTTTTGGTTTTTTGGTTGCTTTGTCCATCCCCTTTTTAAACACCATTTCATTTGCATTTTTGGCCGATGTGGGATGGGACTAATTGGTTCTTTTATTTCAGAAACTGACCCATTTATATACAACATTCATGGGTGGGTATAGTTCTGTTGAATAACGCTTTAGCTAAACTAAGTTGTCCAGCTTTACATTCCACGAGACCACATTCTTAGAATAACTAGCTAGTATGTGATCGATCATGATAGAATTCCATGTTAATGGAATTCTTTTCCTGCATACTATGAATCAGATTTTGCGCGTCTTTCACAAACCCATATATGCTAACTAACAGCTGAAACCATTGCATTAATTATTAGCCATAACTCAAATCTCCTACCTTTGCAAAAAAGTCCAACAACCCCTTTTGCAAAACCACATCACAACCAACATTCCACTTAAAATTTCTCGCAATAAAGCACTTTACCTAATGGCTCACACCGCTCCATCTCCTTTCATTACACAAAATCCCTAAAGTTAATTATCATCATTACTCAAACAATACCCATCAATCAAATTAAACATTCCTCGACACCTCATTTTTAATCCGATTCTTATGAAACAAATTAAAACCGCGCATACTCCACATCGCCTATCCTAAAATAACAAGAAACCATCGAGTTCCACATCACCTTATAATATCTACGAGCCATGATTTATTGGTACCTGCTTGCTGCTAGTGACCAACAACAAACTAAAGTAATACTACTACTCCAGTTTTTATGATGAAGTGATTGTGTATGACCAAGAACAAACTAAAGTAATACTAAGAGTTTTTATGGCTTGTAATATTATTGCAGAATGAATCAACATAACATATCGAAGACACCCGACTTCCCGGTGAAGCGTAAGCGTGGTCGTCCAAGCAAGGATGAGAACATTTCCAAGAATCAAGAAAAAACCCACTCAACCACCTCTGATAATGGCGGCGCCACCAGCTGCGGTCATGACCACCATCCAACCACAACTTGTAAACATTGTTCCCACTAGCAGCAATGTGAAAAAAGTGGACCACACCTTGGTGGGACAGGTTGTCATTGTGTTTCAGTTAGGGCACTTACACCCACGAATGACATGGCTTCTCTATCTTTTGGTTTGAGTATATACCGGTCACCGTAAAGAAAGGTCATGTTCCCACAATATGCCGTTATTTCACTTCGACCATCATATCCCGAATCTCTCTCAAGTGGTGTTTGATCAACTAAATTTTTGTTTCTGTTATCAAAGAAGGTGTGAAATTACAATAAAGTGTTGGAAGTTTGTTATAAACTTTTTGATGATTTGTTTCATCAAGCTCATTTTGGTATTGGCTAAGTATATTTTATTTGATATCTTCTTCTATACTCCTTATAAAGGAGATTTACCCAAATGTTTATACTAGAAATCTAGAAAAGTTGAAAATCCTTATTTTAAGGAACATTGAAAAAATTAAAATCATTATAACCTACGAATTAATAATAGCAAACGAAACTAATATGTGCACTGAGTCAAACTAAATTGATTGCCTCATTAATTAATTGATTGACTCATTTTAAGAAACATTAAAAAAATTAAAATCATTATAACATACGAATTAATAATAACAAACAAACTCAGTCAAATGAAACTGATTGCCTCATTAATTAATTGATTGAGTCATTGGTGGGCCCAATAATCTCTCATAACTTTCATTGACTAGGGTTTGGGTAAATCCCCTATAAATAGGGATCACAATTGTATGGAAAAACACACAAAAACAAAAACACTTAGAAGCTGTCACCGGGAATCGCTGCCGGAAAGGAGGTCACTGTCAAGAATTTCCGCAGCTATGCGCGGGTACACGAAGTCGCTATCAGAAAACAAGTTTTAAAAATATAAAAAAGGGTTTATTTTGACCTGTTTTTTGAGCAGAACCGGTTGAACCTTGGGTAGAACCGGGTTTCAAAAGATTATGTTTGATCTCTAAACAGAAAAAGAGTTTGATCAAGGAGGAGTCTACACCTCAAATGTCGTGTACCAAGAAGTTTTACGCGACGAGTAACGTGTGCTGTTAGATTATATCTCATAATGATGTAATGTTTCATTTCAATTTAACTAAATGTCTTGTTTGATATATGTTAAGAATTTCTTGCATTTTAGGAGTGTTTGTAATTTCATTTATGTTAAGAATTTCTTGCATTCAAGTACAAAGCCACAACATTATCAATATTGCATATCGTTAATTATCAGCGCAAGAGATTTTCCGTGCATGCACGGGTATTCGTCTAGTTTTATTTGATATCTTCTTGTAAACCAAAACACAAGAACATTACCCCCTACCTCGTTATTAAAATATCAAAGCTAAATATTTACATATCAAACTTGTAATAAAAAAATATTATTATAAAAAGAATGAACACTAAAAGCAATTATATTCAAATTCCTTTGAAAACCCACATTATATAAACTACGAAATTCAATAATCTTTGAGCAATCGACAATCAAATTGGCAATTAAATAAATGAATAATTGTATATATCACCCTACTTTAATATAATTTCATATATACTCAAAGTGCAACAACTAAACGCATAATGTATAATGATTTTAAAGACTGTTTAGGTAAATTTAAAATTTTCATCTTTAAAAAGGGAGATATGAAATTACCCCTTAAATAAACAACTACCTAATTCAAACATTTAGTTGGAGTAAAATAGAAATGTAATCATTATAACACACTGGGTTATCAATATTGATAGGAACAAAATAATATATGGGAAATATTGATTGATACGGATACATTTTAGGATTGATATATTGAAAAGTGATGTAGAATATTGACCAAAGTTAAAAAAACACGAATTGATATATTAGGTTGAACCCCATGACGTTATAAATAGTAATTCATTTATCCCATACGCCTCTATCATACGCCCCTATCTCTTGGCATCCCACATATTATCCCATCCGTATGGATTCCGAACGAGCTAGATGTGTGCAGCATGTTGCGAAATCAATACCCAATGGAAAAGTAGTGGCCAATCCAAATTAAGCCCCGTCTTTTTCTTTTTGGTAAAATGTTTGATTATGTTTTTGAATCAACTACTTCTGGTTAGTAATATGCAGCATGTTTATAATTCCGTCTTAAAACTTCAGTTTAAATTATATATATATATATATATATATATATATATATATATATATATATGTATACATATACATGTATATGTATATATATATAT